>JAABKK020057368.1:0-37773 GCA_011634745.2 Catotricha subobsoleta
CGTTACTCAGGAGACCAAATGCTACTCAAAAAATGATGGTACCGGCAGTTCTGAAAAATTCGATCCACCCTAATATATAAAGTACCCTCGACGTGTTAATATTTTATATAAAAAGTGGTTGCTAAGGCTTCATACATTTTAAATAATCTTTCCGAAATGATATGATAATTATCTTAAACAGGCTGAACAAAGGTATATTTTATAAGCGCATTATTTTGGTGCACAATCGTTCTTTGTTAGCCTCGACTAGTCGACTAGACTAATAATTTTGGTGAAACGGTCGCTTTTAGTTTATGAGATATTTTTGTTCAAGCGAGTAATTTTATTGTAGTTTTTGTATTGCACGCTTAAACCGCAATATCTTCATAAACTAAAAGAGTTTTTATTAAATCTTTCAAAAAAATATTGTTCTCGACAAGTCTATAAATATTACTATATTTAGTATCTCTTGTTACCGTGAACGTGTACCGTTTAGGATGTAATTGGAAATCAATAAAAAAAAAAAAAAATCTTGAAATTAATTTATTGTCCTCGAAAGTAATAAGGAAATTAACTATTTTCTACTATTTAACTCTTACTTAATTTCGATTTAAACTATACATTTTAATGTAGATAACGGTAGAGATTTTCATTCACATAAATATTCTTACCAAAATATATATTCATAGATCATAATCGAAAATAAAAATTAAAGTAAAATTAACCAGTCTTGACAACAAGTGTTATTGTACCTACACGATAAAATATAAAAGCTTCTATTAATAAAATTAAAAGTAAACATCAGTAAGTTATTACCTACCTACATAAAAGCGCCGTGTACATAGCTATACATTGAATACAACTCAAATGGACAGGAAGTGAAATATATTTACATAATATAGGAACACTTATTTTAGTAGGTAAATATTGTTAATAGATGTTTTGTTTTCTTGTGGCCTAATTTGCGGCGATTTAATCGTGAAATAAAGCTAAATGAAATTACTTGGAAAGAAACAACGGTGACAATTTTGTAATTATGGGATTTATTAGGAATTTAATGGTTTATGTATTCGCAATGAATAATTGAAGGGTTTTGTTCATAAAAGACATCAACTTTGAGGTGTTATATACCTATACAATACATCCCTCATTTACAGTGTTACATTACACTGCCTATTTATGTTGAGCAACAAATTCAGTTTTATGTTTTTCATATAGTGCAAAACTGCAAATTATGTCGCATTATACGATGACACTAATTTAAAAAATAATAATAAGGATATAAAATAAGTATTAGACTTTAGATGACTAATTGTAACTAATAATTTCAAAGAGCTTTTGAATTAAGAAAAATCATTGCATTTATTTAATAATGATTATTATATAAGTATATGGTACTCTAGTAGAATAAATAGTTTCCATTATATATATTATACATATATACAGTAAAACCTCTATTAGAGGACCACCACCTGCAAAGTGACCCGGTTAACGGTAAAATGAAAAACGAAATCAAATCTCATTCGTATTTGAGTATATATATGTGTTTAGAACTTTGAATTCTATTGGGCAAGTGCATTTAAACTACTGCCTGAGACGGTGGTGGTCCTCTAGCAGAGGTTTTACTGTATGTGTCAATACATTAGTTTACATTTAAGTTAAGGATGGTAATTCGATATTTTTTCGATCCGATCGGATTTTGTTTTAATTGCCTATTTTTCCTCATTGCTTAATTCAGAGCACAAGACGAGCTGTGCTTTCTGAAGAATATATTCCATCCTTCAATTCAACAGATTCTTTTGGTTTCAAATTCGGCTGGATTAAAAGCCGTTGTGGAACGAATGAATCGGATTGAACAATCCGAAAAACTAGTCGGATTACATAATCCGATTTCTTGTTTCACATCTCCTTTTAATCTATCCGAATATACAACCACACAAATCTGTTGGATTGAAGGGATTCAAATAGCACAGCTCGTCGTGTGTTTGGAATCAAGCAATGAGTAAAAATAGGCAATTAAAACAAAATTCGATCGAATCGAAAAAATATCGGATTGCCATCCGTAATTTAAGTATTAACAACTTGCTGACATTTCTGTTAAATTATTAGTCATCAATACTAATGAATAAATGTTTACATACATATACCGTTGGATGTCTAAGTTCCTATTTTAAAAGAAGGAAGGAATCCTTTGGTAAAAATGATTAAAAATTGAATTACTTAACGAATAATCTTGACGATATTTAACTAACTCAATTAAGTACCTGGATGGTCTTTTATAATGAAAATATTAATCTATCGACGATATATTTCTGTACACATATAATAAATTACTAATGAAAATCAACGCAATTTTAATCATATTTACCAAATAATTATTTTCAAGTAGGCTTTATTTATTTGTATATGCTTTATACAAGTGTCGGTACACATTTCAAAATTCTATTTAAACATAATTTAAAGACTTTAGTGGATAGTGTGGATCATTATTGTTATTTTCCTCATATAATAATATATAAATATATTTCAATTGCACTTACCTAAATAACATTTAAATGCATTTTAATTTACTTAATTCAATATTTAAAAACGATATTTGTTAAATGTCTAAAACGGATTGCATAAAAAACTTGAAAATATTTAAATTTTACATGGCATTCTACGGACGCAAGAGTTTATTTATCAAAATCCATTGTCTTTGCACCTTTTCATTTTGCTATGTTTTTAAAATACACCGATATACTTAACGAGCGCTTTTGTAAATGAATTCGAGAAATTAACTTTTTAACGTTTTTTTGTTTTTTGTTTTGTTTTTTGATTTTATTTGTTTTGTTAAGATCGAGAATTATTACTTATCTGAAATAGCTGATTGAAAATCAATTAGTTAAAGATATCGTACGAGTTTTCAATTTGTAAAAATTAAACAATGCGAAATTTTCAAATGGCTATCAATTTCATTTTAAAAGAGAAACCTGTTAACTAGTTATTCTTGATTTTACGCACGGTATTTACCGAAATCAAATAAGTTTATTCTTTATATATTTTTGTTTGTTTGTTTGTTAATAATGGATTCTAAAATCATAAAAAAATTTAGACTTTTATATAATTCTAACACGTTTCAATTATTTGGAGTTATGAAACTTTTGTGTTAACCAACAAAAAAGATAATAGGCACAAAAATTTTGAAAGGTAATTAACGTAATAAAACTATAGTTTTATCTCATGCCATCGTGCATAAATTAATCAAGTGTGATATATTTATTTTACTTTGTTTGAGATGTGATATTTTAATGTTATTTAGATATTACATATACAGTGACAACATACAGGGTGTTATTTAATTAATTATAATAGATACGAGTTTAACGTCTATGGTGAAGTTATGGATGGCGGATGGACTGAAAAAAATGGTATAATAATAATGGTCTAAAACTGATCTGGTGTTTTTTAGTTTTAAATGAAAAGGTATACCGGTAGGTAGTAATTTTTGTAATGAGTTTGCTAGAAATTGAGAACGAATCAATATTTTTCCAAACGATCTTATTAATAGACTCTCGTTATAATAAAACCCTTTATTTGTTCTTATACCTTTCCATTAAAGAAATGGTCTAAAGATTAGAGATGCACCGAACTATCTTACAATTTTTGGTATAATCCATTGCCATTTGATAACCACGACTAAGAATAGTGTTACATTGGACTTTACTGAAAGTGTTTAAAATAAATTGTAAATGTGAAGTAAAAGTCGCTTCAATTTTTCGATATTTTTCTGGTTTGGGAGAAATAAACGTCTTAAGGAGTGTTCTGCGAGAGAAATTTGATTAACCTCTAATATTCTCCTTTTGCTGAATACTCATTAAGTGGCCTATTTCTCCCAAACCAGACAAAATTTCAAAAATTAAAAGTTCGGCGCTCCAAAAATATGCTTAAACTGATGGCCAAGAAAAGCTGTCTGTCTGTTTAAGAATTAGTTGAAATAAAACAAGTATTAAGGCGCCTTTACTTCACAATTTAATTGAAAATTTTCAGTCTAGTCCAATTAACACTATTCTTACACACATCATCAAATGGTAAATGATAAGAACTAAAATGCTCAAAATAGTTCGGTGCATCTCTACTAAAGATTTAAAAACCAGTATTAGAACATCTCAATTATACTACTTTATAAGCCTCGCTCTACCCTTTACAAATTTCCTATAGACGTCAAATTCGTTTCTGCTATAATTATGAAAGAATAAAGGGAGTGAAAGTGTTTAAAGTGGCACATCCTTTAGAATAAGTCAAAAATCATTCAGACTTACAAGTTACAAACTACGAGTAAAATAACATTTAAATTACTTCTGAAGGTAAAATCTTAAAACATATACTAAATACTTACCGAATTTGCTGCTGACCTGCGGAACATTTTTTTTTTTTTTTACATTTCTAATCTATAAATGCCTTGTTTCTACTTTTTTAGTCACGCGTTTACCATTATCAGTTAATAATTTTTCTAGCACACGTAATTCAATTATCAATAAATATGCTCTTAAATAAAAATGAAAATCAAATATATCAATCTAATCAATAATTGCTCGCCTATCTTATTCAAGTAAGTATAATCCAAAATATGGTTGAACGTTAAGTAAAGTAATCATTTTGCATGTCGTTCGTATATATACCTAATCAATAAAAGTTACTGTCGTTGGCAAGGCTATTTAAAGGGTTCTATAAAAATGCAATAAAACATCTTCTTATTATGTAAATGAATTTGTGCGTCTTTAAATTGTGAAAGGAATGCAAACAACAACAGTACCATATCATTTCACCAAAAATAGCATAATTGTAATAATGCAATATGAATTTTCAGTGTTTTAAAAATAAATATACGAAAAGATAATTTAAAATAGCCATAATTCAAGTCAAGTACTTACTTATATTTGAACAGATTGAAGAATGAAACGTGAAGATTGCTATTTATTTTTTTCTTTTATTATCTTATCAAATTAATTGAATTATCTGTTTATTTCTTAATTCTTATATTCATGCACACAGTAATGTGGACCATGAACATGCTTTTAGCACATTCGAAATTTATCAGCTGAATTCATAATTTGTTTCTAATTGGTTTTAATTTTGTTGTTAGGTCAACTCATTTTATAATTTTTAGTGGTATCATCAAAGTGCATATTCGATACCTACCCACCTATCTATGAAATTATATAAAAAAGAGGTGACTAAGCTGACCAGGGTTAAAATACGAATTGTAAAAATTCTTCAAGTGAAATTTAATAACGCTTAAGATATTAAAATTTTCATTTATATTTTTCTTTATCAATGCGCAATATCGAAATTATTATATTATATTTTTTTTTTTTAAAGCTAAATTTAACCGTAATTGAAATAGATGTTTCGACCGGAGTAATTGGAAAAAAATTTGATTGTAAGCCACGTAAAAATATTTTTTCATATTTTTATGCACTTCATGTGAAACATGAAAGTCCATACTAGATTTGTTTTTTTTTGTCTGATCTCGGGAACTACTGAACGGATGAACATAAAACTTATACTATGTTGTAGAGCAACTAAATGTGATCTCAACTAAAAAAAAATCAAAGGTCATGGACAAAGGTTAAAGGTCAAATGCCCTTTTTCTCAGAAACTAATGTACCAATCGGGATAAAACTTATATTCTGTTTTAGAGTGTCTGAAACTGATCTTGACCACAAAAGGTCAAAGGTCAAAGGTCAATTTTTTTATTTTATTTTGTTTTCTCAGGAATTAATGGGTGGATAAGAATAATAATGATACTATTTTGTAGAGTGACCGAAACTGTTCTTGATTCCAAAAGGTCAAAGGTCATGGGCAAAGGTCAATTTTTTGTTAATTTTTGTTTTTGTCAGAAATTAATGGGTGGATAAGGATAATAATGATATTAGAGTGACCGAAACTAGTCGCCGAGCGGAGACCGGACCCGTACAACTTACATGCAGTGCATATAAATAAATTGGATACGAATCCAATTTTAATAGTTTTTCTTGTTTTTGTTTAAAATATAGGTCTAGTGTAGATTAAACGAACAAAACAACATTCGGTTTTTTATTTTTTATTTTTCAAAAAAAAATAAAATAAAATAAACATTTTCAGCCCATTGGAGGTGAACTATATTAGTTAAAGACTCGAGGAGTCCCACAATATTGTTAAGGTGTTCAAAATACATAACTTTGTGGAAGATATGTGGACTGTAAATTCTCGTGCTAAAAACTTTTTGTTGGTTTCATGTAAAGAGCCTCATTTCAACTATTGCATTTAATTTCTAATCGATAGAAAATTAAGCTTTTTGACCTGGTACGAAATATATGTTACATATTTTGCAGAGACGTAAAATATCCCCACGAATTCTCCTAGAACGTGATTTTGCAGGTTGACGGAACACCCGCTAAAGATAAGGAGAATGAAACGCAATTGATATAGTTTCAGAGTTCCTGAAATTTATCCTTACGGTCCATATGTATTAAGATTTTCGTTTTATTCTATACGAAGCTCTAAGAGCTTAATAGAAATCTTGGGTCAAGAAAACCGTACTTTAAAAAAAAAAAATCAACAATATATAATATATATGTCACTTTAATCACTTTCGTAGATAAGCGCGGTAGAATTATAGAAAATATATAACAGGCCTTAAACTAATAAACCAGCACAGCAAAAGAACTAAGGTATTTAATTCACTTTGGCGCCATGCAGTGTATTTTATTTTTAATTTTTTCTACATTCACGCAATTCACTCATACACCGGTAAATAAATTTTTCAAAAATCGAATGCGATATAAGAAAAAAAAATGGTTTTAATTTTCACTAAATATACTTGTTTTTATGGCATAAAATTGTAGAAATTGTTTTAAATGCTTGAAAATACATATAAAAATTCATTATTTGAAAGCATTTGAAATAATTATATACAATTCCCTATTAATTTATTTTGCTTGGCACACTTCAGATATAACGTCTAATACAGGGAAAGTAATAAAAACATAAATTAAAACGAAACATCTCAAACACACACACACACACACACACACACACACACGCACACGAATGAACAGTAATTGTCTTTTAATATTTTAATATTTTTCACATAAATGAAAACAAAAGTAGGTATATTTATATATATATGGTACACATTTGTTCTTCTTTCTTATGAGCGAAATTACCTATAGATACGAGTATATTATTTCAAAGATTAGAAATATCGGTAATCTTATCGTTGTTGTTTTTTTTTTTTACGCGTCTACTATAACTACGTACCTAGCTATATGATACGAAATATTTCTAGTGGTGACGAATTGATATTAACATTTCTTAAATACAATGCATGCAATCACTTAATTTAATTACTAATTAACATGATAATTCTATTTATGCATATATAGATAATTATTATTTGATTACTACTTAACTGAGTAAAACGAAAAGATAACTCCAATTTATAAAGCCTATAATTTTTTTTTTTTATTATAAACAATAAAGTCTAAAATATTCTATTAAATAAAAATAAGGGTTCGTTTCACTTTGCCTTGCCTTTTTTTATTTAAGACAACATAAAATTCCTTAGAAAAATATATAGAAATTGAAATATTTTCTATTTGATTTGACCCCATTGAAATCAGATTATATAAATATAACTGAAAATGAATGTAAAACAAAGTAAAATATTGATTCAATTAATTAATTATTATTATTATTATTAAATCAATTTTTATCTAAATTGCGATCGAACATATTGAGAATTTTTTTTTTTTACCAAACAAACAAATCATCTTAAAAAAAAAAATAACTTTTTTGCGTAATTGAATATTTCGTTTTTGAACCATCTTAAGTTTAGATTTATAATTTCAATTGATAATTAATTATAAAATTGGGCTACTTTACTATTATATTGAATTCATTGTAGGTGTTTTTCTATATAACTCCAGCCTTAAATTATCACCACTCCTTAAGTCCTTAATTGCTGCGGTTGTAAATCATTCACTGATGATAGTTCTTTTGATATGCATTCGGGGCATCATATTATTGGTGATTTTAAATAACATTATTAGAATATTGTAATAGATTCGATGTTTTAGCCGCCATTTGAGCGCTTCTAGCATTTTTTGAAAACTTCTATAACGATTACAGTGGCTTTGTTCTGCAGCTTCTGCATTCTGAGTTATAGGTATTGCTTTCTTTAGTTATTCTATTTCTGAAAAAGAGAGATTTTATTTATATCAAAACAATTTATCATCAACATAAGTATTCATTTATTTATTATAGAATATAAATTAAAATTTACAATAAATTTTAAGGCTTCTGCACATATTTTTCTCCCTTGTTTCTCTATAGTTGTATGTGATGCGCGAAAAAATAGCCAAATTAGTTTACTCATAATACAGTAAAGACCAACAAGCTAATTTAAAAATTAAAAAAAAACTAAATAAATTTAAATGAAAAAATAGTTAGGCATACCAGAGACAACTTTATGTAACATTGGCATACCGTAATATAGATAGGTTTGTTCTATCATCACCATCAGACTCTCTCTGGAACAAATTAGGCGCATTCATATATCCATTAAGAAGATCGACCATGAAAAATATCGATGGTTTAGCGCGTCACGTTCTTTCAGTGTCTTTAGGGCGATCAGTTTACATCTACCCACATACTGGGGGCCTATCGAAATCATCATTCCTTCTTAAATTTTTGAGAGGAAACAAAATAAATAGTTTTTGCATGGACTTATTCTATTATGCGAGTTCCATACAATGGTTTCACACTCTAGACAAGATTTTTCAATAGAACAATGAAACCATACGGATCAGTCATTTCATTAGTAAACCTAAAATAACATATATACTTTCGATGTTAAATAGTTGTAATAAAACATATGAAATTTTCCATTCTTGATTTAATTAAATGGTTTTATTTCGATTTACTGTGCTATGCTATATTATATTATATTATAAATATGCTTATATTCCAATAATTTCATATTTATATTAAAATCATTAGTCATATTAATAAATTGATCAGTATCTATTTCTATATTATTTCCTAAAATGTAGGTTAATGTTTGTTGTACTTATTCATTTATTCATTGAATATATATCAATTCTGATTAAAATCTCAACTTTAGATATGGGGGTTTTTTTTTCCATTTCTTTCAAATGTATTGAATTTAAAAAATGCATTTTTAATAAATACTACAAGATATAAATGTAGGGTAGACTGGGTTCAGTTGATACTATTTTTGATTGAGGAGTTATAACTTTTGTTATAATGAATATTGCAAAAATAAGTTATGTCCAAATTAAAGGTACATCTTTAAGCTTTATATGTTTCATATACACCTTAAACAATGAATATGCCATTTCTGAGTTATTCATTCATTTATTAACCTATTGCAACGGTATCAGCTGAACCCAGTATTGAGTTCAGTTGATACCATAGGTAGGACCAGTTAATACTTTATAATATTTGAGAATTAAAGTTGTTACTGTCAAAAAAAAACAATTACGACAAAAATAGGAACTATTGTCTGATAAGCCATTACAAGATATATTAGCATATCTCTTGCACTCTAAACATTGAATTGTTTTAGTTTTGCTAAGAGGAAGGTCGTCACGGTAAATTATTCCGGTATCGACTGAACTGAGTAAATCAAAAAATAAAGACAAACAATTTTTTTATGTTTGGTTGGTAAAAACACACTTTTATTTTTAACTTTTTTTTACTCATCCAATCTTGTTCAAAATTTGTTTGGAAGTAGCAATGGCGGTAAGTCAAATACGATGTCAAACTAATTTTAGGTTCGATAAACCTATCGGGAAGAAAACGCAACTCAGGTATCAACTGAACCCAGTCTACCCTATACCTCTATATACCCAAGCAACAAAATAGGTCGAAATTAGGTCCAATTGTACCTATATTAGGTCCTCGACCAATATTCTTTGGACCTATTTAGGTACAAATCGTCGACGAATAATCGACTATTCGTCGACTCTGGGGAATTATTTGCACCTATTTTTTGGTGATTTTCGTCGACGAATTAGGTAAATTAGGAAAAAAAATCTTATTAGTTTAAGAAAAAATGTTTTGATTAGGTACATAATAGATTAAAAATAGCCTAAATTAAACCTATTATTTTCCTAATATTTTGTACTTTATTTTCTTATTTGGTTTTATTGGTAACATAATATTGTCCAATTGGTACAAAATTAGGTTATTCAAGTCATGTAATATTTGTTATGATAACATTTAAATCAAATTTTCGCAACATACAGAGTTCAATTTTGTCTGCTCTGAAAATTTTTCTGTATATTTCATTGATGATACTTCGAAAAATAATAATGCGCTTTTAAAATAATTAATATTTTAGAAAATTAAATAATTAATTATTTTTTGGAACTTTTTGATTATAATTACAGCATTTAGAGATGTGAAACTAGCTTTAAAAAATCTGTAACAATCAAAAACGTATTTTAATTCATTTTAATAGTATTTTCATGTATTCTGTTTCTATGTGTAGAAATATTTTTTTAAATAATTCTAAAAATTCATTTCACATTTTTTTCTTTCAAAAATGGCTGACATATATTTCTATATAAATCTGGCGAATTTATCATTTCTCGACTTCAAAGTAATTTTTTCCTAATTTTCTAACTTTTACAAGACCATTTTCTTGTTATATAGTATTTAAAGTTTAATTTTCCTATTTAGGAAATATTTACTATTGGGTCGACAAAAATGTGAACTTTAAAGTCTAATAGGTAACCTAACTTCAAAGTCGAATTAATGTTTTAATTTAAGAATTTTTTTCTTATTTATGAACCAAATAAGTTACAAATTTAACCTAACTTATAGGTCCAAATTAGTTAATAATATTGGAAAAATTTAAGACTTATTTTCTAATTTTTTACCCTAATCATTTCTTGTGACTTGAGGTAAATAAATAAGAAATAATAACATATTATTTATCAAAACATTTTCTTCAAAGTCTGTAAACTTATAAGCTTTTTATCAGGTAAATATATGGAAAATATTTCTTATTTTTTTTTCCTTATAGTTAATTTTCTTCAAAGTCGATAAACTAGAAAAAATTACCCATTTCTGGACAAAATTAAGAAAAAAATTCTTATCGGACCTAATCGCTAGAATTTTTTTTCCTATTTTGTTGCTTGGGATAGATCCTTTCAATATAAATTATTTAAAATATCTAATTCATGTTTATTAAAGTTTCGTGCTTTAATCGAAAATGTGAAATTCGAGATGCTAACGCGTTGTTATGGCTAATCCAAAATTATGATAAAAACTGTTCGACCGTAAAATTTGTGAAATTTTAATAAAATTGAAAACATCCAAATAATTATTTATATCTTTCTTTGGTGTGGCTGGGGAGAGTAACGATGACAAATGATTAAATTACAAAAAACAAAAACAAATGCAATTGTTCATTTCGTGTATTTTTTACACTTGCATAAATATTAATTAGTCTTATATAACAAAAATATTATATAACGCATTCATGAATGAAAAGTGTACGTATTTATGAAGAATTGTAAAATATTCAATTTAACCATGTATGTGATTTGAATTATAATTAAAAAAAAAATAATTACAAATGTCACTTTAAATAACTCATACACAATATAACCGTGCGCAAAAAAAAAAAAACATTTTTTAAATAAATAAAAAAATAGACATAGACTTACAAATAAATAGATAGACACATAAAATCACCTACATATATACTATAGGTAAATTGAAAATAGGTAAGCGCGGTGCGCTTATAGAGATTAGAGATATATATTTAGTATAATATATACAATCGTATGTATATGTAAGCATCTATTATTATTATATGCGCAAATGGAAGTACTTATTACTTATAGAGTAAAATAATGAAAACAAAATTAACATTCAAATTTTGTAGTATCAGTTCAGTACAATTATGGTACTAAGTCTGAATTCACACAACAACGGTAATAGTAATGGTAATGTTAATTTAATTTGTATGCGTATGAGTGTTTTCTTTCTGCGAACAGATCACACAGATTGAGATGAAAACACGCATGCGCATAAGTATTTTTTCCTGCGACCAAATTACATAGATGGAATGAAAATACGCATACGCATTCAAAATGAATTAACACTACCATTACCATTACCGTCACTGTGTGAATATGCTTACTACCACACCGACGGGAATCGATCTAATATTATTGGCAGCCATCAGCTAACATAATTTATTTTAGGATGGCCAGTGAGTTACTGAATTTCTATAGACCGGTTCGTTACTATTAATTATAGAGAACTGTCATTTGACGTCAATGATAGTAAACATAATCTGAAATACCATCTGATGTTAAATACATATTTTTAATTTAAGCAAGCTGCCAATTAATTGATTTATTGTTGGTTCACAAGTCTAATTATATTAGCTACATAAATGTAGTCGCACTATTGTCAATAATTTATTGACGGGACCGTACATGTGGGGCGTGTATATATGCTTTAAATTCCACCTACTGTCTTGTAACGGTTCCATGGTCACTTAGAGCATAGGCTTTACTACGGGACACGTACTGTCCCACAGGGATTCCATGGCCCATAATGGACCACTTACCCTCTCCTGTCTGTATTTTATTATTCCGATTCGTTCGATCGAATAATCAATCCGGCCAAATATTCTCTTAGTTCCTTAAAGTTTTGCATTCATACGAATATAATTGACAATTAAATGAATACAAATACATCTATTAATACATCTATTAATGAATAGTTTCCGTAACCAAAAATCGCAAATAATTGAATTGAATTGATTTAGTGTATATTTTTATGTTATTACCAGACACGAATCGGTTTACCAATAAAATTTTGATTCGCATTAACCTTTTATCTGCATGCCATCAATTATAATTAAGATTATAAAAATGAAAGATTTGTTGTTGTTGTGTCTAGAATTTGTCGTGTCAGTTGTGCACCGCCGCATAATAGTTGAATAATCAATCAACCGAATCGATATTATATATATACATATTTTATTATGAAATATAATAGCACAGTACACGCACACCTAAAGCTAAATGTACCTGCTATACAATATAGTCGACCAAGTACAAGTTCTCTACCGTGCTTTAAACATCAGACACAATAACAGTCAATGTAAGTACAATAATTTTAATTTTACTTTTATATATTATGTAATGTAAGTCTAAGTATATTGTATATATTAGGGTGGCAATTTTTTGTATGGAAAAAAATCTAAATTCGAATTTTCCAGATTACGGGCGATAGAAAAATCACATTTTGTACAATAAAAAAATGAAAATATTGAAATTTTTTTCAACGTTTTATTACTTTTTGAGCACTTTGGCATCATCAAACATTTTTCAAAATTGAAAGAATCAAAACTTTGTCGGTGACCGACCATAACGCGCAATACGCAAAATCGACAAAGTGGCTCCAGGGCATAACACCCCATTATGGGAATTATCGCCCCACGAGTATTATCGCCCCATGGAATTATCGCCACCATGGGAATTATCGCCTCAAACTGCTCTCGAGAACTGTCAAAATGAATATTGAATGTGGTAGTAAGTCAATGTATATAGAATTCCTTTTCATAGTTTCCCCGCTAGGGCTCAGCAGAAAAGGAATGCTATGTACATCGAATTGGCTACCGTTTCCACCATTCACTTTCACAGTTCTCAAAATCAGCCCAGGAAACGTGTGCAGGCATACATCGATTATGCTAACAATCTATCATTTTGATATCATTTTATTTTTTTCATAGTTCCCCCACATGCAATATTCATTTTCACAGTTCTCAAGAGCAGTTTGGGGCGATAATTCGCATTTTGGGGTGTTAATTCCCAAGGGGCGATAATTGCATGGAGCGATAATTCCATGGGGCGATAATTCCCATAATGGGGTGTTATGCCCTGGAGCCACTTTGTCGATTTTGCGTATTGCGCTTTGAAAATCTCTACACGGCTGAAAATTCACATATGTGCATTTCAGACAGTGTGATTTTTTTTATTAACCCTTGCCACCCTAGTATATATATTATAATATATTTATTATATGTAAACTTAAACTTAAATTTAAGCTATGAATGTACTGTACGTAAAACGTACGATCATAGCTAAGTTTAAGCCCCATAGGTGATAAAAGTATGTCTATGACTCTATGCTCTTGATATAATAACACAATATTTGTATATTATATAATATTTGGAATTGTGCACTGCATATAGGTGCATATGATGCAACTTATTCATACAAATGAATAACATTGTATATATTAAATAAACAAAAACATGGCACAGTAGAAAAGTTCAATACGTACAGATTTTATATTTAGGCTGCAGAAATATATTTTGTCGATTTTTTACTTAAAATGATTTAAATAATCTTTTAGTGTCATTTTTGACATTAGAATAAACAAAAATGATGCAGAAAGAATAAAAAGATCGCCTAAATCACTTTGGATAAAAAATCAAAAAGAACTATTTTAGTTATACATGATGTTATGTATGATGGGTCACACACTGTTAATCCTAATAACACGGCAGAAAATGAAACGGATAAATAATTCCTGGAATGTGATTTTAAAAATATATTAATTTAAAACACGTTATAGTTTCAAATTCAGTAAATATATGGATCTATTTAAGTATATTGTACGGGACGAAGAGGATATAAGTACCCAAGAATGTAGAACTTTGAATCTCATTGAATATTCCATGTAATACATTAGTCGCTTAAATTAAGTCGCTAAAAAGTTATACAATATCAATTATATCAAAATACTTACAGCGCAGGGTCTGTTTTAACGTGTAATTGGTGCTATTTTGAGTAACTGCAAATGTGATTTGTGTAATTCCAAACTGCATATCCAACAAAATACGATTTGCATACAGCGCCGTTTTTTTCGCGGTATTTGACGACTGAAGACCGTTTTTTTTTTTTTAGTTGCTCTTTATTTTGAGGCCAGTTTTTGCAATCGTATGGGACTCTAGTAACTCTAGTAACTCTAATCAATTCTTAAATCAGGCTCTGCTTATAGGTGATAGGTGAACAGTTTTTTTTATGTTTACTTGGTGTTAAATTTTACTTAATCGAGGTTTTTCTTTTCTACATTCAATTTGATTTTCTATTACCTATTTTATTAACATTGGTCCAGTTCAAACTGCAGGTCGCCTTGACTTAAATGCTTGCTGCTTAAAAGCAATTAAAAACGCACATTCTCATATACAATTTTATAAAACTCTATTTTTCAGTCAATTTTAATAATAATTATACTATTTGAGATTGAGAACATATATGAATGGTTAATATACATGTAATATATAACGGCAATAGGTATATTGTGTACATTCTCGTTAAATATATATAAACATTTCTGTACAGAGCTTTAAATATTATATTTTACGAATGTGTCGTACATTCTCATTACATTTCATTTAATATAAACATCATTCAGTCAATGATTTTATATCAAACATATATTTTTAGAATTTTGTGTGTTTGTTATTATTAGTCTTCTGTTTTTTTTTTTTTTGTTTTATATACAAAAATAAATAAAAAAAAAAGAAAATGTATTGTTATGACTTTGTGATGTGACGAGTCGTAATTTAGTAAAATTAATGGTAACCACCACAATTTCACATATAATAATTATATTGTATGTTTTTGTTGTACGTTCACCAAGTTTTATTATTATTATTTATAATTATTAATATTATTAATATTTGTTTGCTTATATTTCAACATTATTATTATGAGTATATGACACAATGGTATTCAGCAAAACTGTCGTCGTTTTATTAATAATAATTCAAATAGATTCTAAATTTACTAAAAAAAAAAAAAAATGGTTTATGTCGAGAGATTTTAGTTGGACGGGAGGGACACCAGAACCAAAATCTAATGACAATCGAATTCATATAGTTTTAATTTCTAGGTCAGCATAAAATGTGTAAAGATTTAAAACTATTTTAAGGGGGCCATTCAAATAAGACGTCCGTTTTGATTATTGATTTAGTTATATTTTTATGAATGACCGTTTAATTTAATTCAAAATCTATTGAGTTTCATTCACTTCAAACAATAATAAAAAAAAAAAAAAAAATGTTTCTTAAGGAACATTGTTTTGTTTTTTGTTTTTTTTTTTTGGGAAATCAAATATAAATTAGGTACTTGTAATTTCACGTATCTGTAACTTCATTGTACAATTCCTCAATATTTCCACTTTACATATATATTTTATCTATAGCGAGTTAGTAGTTTTTATACAAAGATTAAGCTCTACAAAAATCAAAATGTGTGTTTTTTTGTTTGTTTTGTTTTTGTTATTTTTCATTTCATTGCCGTGCTATTTTCGATATGTGTATATGTAGGTAACGTACTGCTGAGTGTAGGTATCCAGGTACATAACCGACTATTTATGATGATAATCAAAAATTATTAAGTACGTTATTAAGTACTAAAAATATTATATAGTTATCAAATATTATTAGATATTACAATTCAATATTATCATGATATCTTTTCTGTTTTTTCGGTTGATTGATGATTCGACGTATGATCAAGATTCAAGATCATTTTTAATAATATTGTTGTAAATATGTAGGTTCATATTGAATCAGAAAATTTAACTGTTGATGGAAAATATAAAAATTAAAAATTTATTGTCGTTTCGATTATTAATAATTATTTTTTTTTTTTTTTTAATTTTTATTTCATGTAAATGTTGGAAAAACAGCAATTTTTAACCTCTATTCATTCTTCGATCAGAATGTGCAATAGCAATTTTTTTTTTTTTTTATGTGAATTTAAATATTATTGATAAATTTTTGAATATTTAAAAACCATTAATTATTTTAAGGCAATTAGTTTTTCGAAAGAAGAATAAAAATAGTAAATCTCTATACAAACTTTGGAATGTTTCGTTACTGTGTTTGACCAACGGATAATTGATTTTTTTTTTGTTATTCTAACACTTGCAGATGAACAGTTAAATTCCGATGTTGGCCACAATTTTTATTATTAAATTAATAAGATGCGGCTATCCGGTGAAAACCAATTTCACATTTCCTCTTCGAAATTATTGTAAATGTATCGTTTATGTTCCTTGTGAAAAAAAACACAGTATTTGCATATACTACCAATGTAAATGTATATCATGCATGCATATTGCATATCATAGAAGGGATTCTAAGGTATATTTTGGGAACCTTCGTGCCATTATAGTATAAAATATTTTATACCAGAAGGCGAAGTATTATATGGTTGCCAAATATATACCTTAAAATCCATTATGTGATAAGAAATTTCATTAGCAATTGAATCGCGAAAAATTGCCTATTAAATTATCTAAGAAACAAAAGAATTTTTTTTTTATAATAATTCATTATTGCGTCTAAGAAAAATTCACAAATTTCACTTATTGTGAAAATTGACAAACAAGGTCAACTTTGATAAATCATAACTTCAGTACGGATACACCCACTGGGCCCAAATTTTTATCGTGATCTCGTTGGATCTTTAGACAGCTCTTGGACATAAATTACTTTTGATATTCATAGATTATCTATTTTAGTTTTCAAAAATGTTGGCACCAATTCACGTATTTGTCGATTTTCTCATAAAATGACCTTGGACCACCACTTCCTGTATCATGATTGGGGTTATATATATATTGTAAATATATGTAAATTACTTTTACACCATAACGAAGCAAATGAGGTCCTCGCACAAAGAATTATTTATTTTTTGTAAAAAAATCACCCTAATACACATAAGTATCAAATAACAAAAATCTTAAAATGTAGATATCTCGAGAAAATGATCAGGTCCGATTTCGGTGAAAACAATTTCCTAAGCCTTTAACCATAGGGAACAAAGTAGTGAAGTCCGTTTTTGTCGGCATTTTCATGAAACTTATCGTCCATTCAAGCTCAGTGTGTAGAGTATATGTTTAGAATTCGTTCCAAAATTGATCGTCCGAAGTATGCCCCAGTAATCAATTATCACAAAAGCAAAAAGTGAGCCAATGAATAAAGCATAATATTTAACTTTCATTTCATTTATCCCTTGAACCTTTAAAACTTTGCTATTTATGTCTAGTTCAAGATTATAGCAGTTTGACGTAATAGAAATAAAACAACTCGATAGTGGGCAAGACGAACCCATTCCTATCCTGCCTTCCAACTCCACTGATTTAAAGTAAAAAGAAGTAGCAATGATAAATGCTTTAAAACAACGCATGTTACCTAATATGTTTTTTTCTCTTTTCTTTGATATATTCTATTTGCTTGTTGCTAGGCTCTCAGTATAAACTCTATAAACCCGCATTTAAAAATAATTAGTCATAAAATGAATATAATTGAGTGTCCATAAAATTTACTTGACTTTCTTTCAATTCCATTTTGGACCCTGTAAAATTCAATTGCAATGAGAACATCGCGTCTATTAACTATTGACAATATTTATTACTCACAATCTTAAATTGAATAAAGACCCATTTTTCAATTATATAATTATTTATTCTTAAAAATTGAAACAAGACGCATATTAATTAAAATATTCAAACATGCGTTCGTTATGACAACAATAAGATTAGTTCCCTAAAAAAAAAAAAATAGTGTTTCATTTATTACGTATCATATTATTTAAAAATGTAATGATTTCTTACACTTTAACATTTCAATAATAATAATAATAATAATAATAAAAAATTACTCATTTTATTGACTATATGTATATTGTATGTGGCTTTGAAACTTCCAAACAAGATAACTAGTTTTTTCGAGTTATGCCGCTCTTAGTTTTTATTATGTGCGATATATCGATGTCGAGTAATTATTTTAAAGTTTGGCATACATTTTTTAAATTGATGATGAACAGAAAAAAAAAACCAAAAACCAAAAACAAATAAAGTGCGCGGTCTCGTTTTCGTTTATAATAAATAAAAATATCTGCAGTTAAAATCCCTACCTTTAGTCAAATATGAAGTGGCAATAAATATACTTTAAATACACATAGGGACCAATAATGTATATATTGTATATGCTATGGTGTCAATCATATACAATTTTTGTTATAAAAACAAACAAAAAAAAAAAAAACAAATAAAATAAAAAAAATTAAGAAAAAAAACTATCTGATATTCTGCGCCAGTGTTGTTGTGATGTTATTCTAATTGACTGACAAATGAATTTTTTATTTTTTTTTAAATTAATAATTCATTTTTGTTGTTTACCTTACCTAAAGATCGTCCCTTCTTACACACATGATGATTTTTTGCTCTTTAGTGATCTACGCATGTAATATAAGGAAATATCTTCGCTGGATATCAATTATAAACCGAGAGTGTAATACGATACAAAATATACAACAACAAAAATATCTAAGTCTAGGTCCACTTACATCAAATAAGATTCATCGAATATGAATAATTATATTAGTAAATGGCGTAGTCAAGCGCAAAGCGCAGCGTTTTATCGTCACATATAGAAAAGTTTGTTGGACATAATGATCTATTAATGTGCAAAATTACCTTAAAAGATTATAATAATTAAAAAAAAATTAATAATAATACTTTAGGATGTGTTTGAATTGATTCCAACCACTATAGTTTTCTTACTATTTTTGTGGCCTTTTTCTAGTTGTATATTTTTTTTTCTTTACTAATTTTCGACTGTGACATTATTTTACTCACCTATTCGATTAATTAGTTAATCATAACCAATTTTTTTGTACTATTCTGATTATACAATTATTCTGATTGCAATTGATCTTCGAATATTTCCAAGATTTTTTAGAAAATTGAGAAATGATCAGTTCGCTTTGGCAGTTCTATAATCTTATAGCTCAATTATACCATTTGACTAACAAATAAGCGTGTTCATACAATGATGTAGATTTACTTCAGAGTAAATTAAAGGTAAATATAGAGTAAGTTTATCAACAACGTTCTGTCTTCTTTGACACATATAACTTACCCAAAACCAGTGAATCAAACCCTTCTAAAAATGTGTGGTTCGGTTCAAAATTTCCTTCAAATTTCCCGGTTCACGGTTCGGTTCAAAAGTTTTGGTTCGAAATTTCTTGAGTTCAGGGTTCGGTTCAAATTTACCGAACCATTTCTGATGATTCGGTTCAGGCGGTTCGGTTCGGTTCAGGCGGTTCGGTTCGATTCAGACCGGTACGGTTTAATTCACTGCCCTAAACTTACTCTTCAGTAGCGCCTGTATTTTTGCTCGAAAACGCTTTTATTGTAGCATATTTATGCGCTCTAATCTTCTGAATCGTTTCAATAATAAATAACTGAGCTAGCATAATGCGGATTGTGAATGGGATGAAGAAAAATATTGTGTGATGTAAAAATAAGAAACAAAAACCAATAATAATAACAACAACAACAACAATATAAATGCTGGTATTATTATGTATAGTAGACACACAGCATGTTAAAATACAACATATCTTTTCTTTTCTTTTTTTTTTTAAATTTATAACGAGAAATATTTATTACGTGTTGTATATTATACTTATACACTTACTTATATGTGTATTATTGCTATTATTTATAATATACAACAACAACAATCAACAATCAACAAATTCTATATAATATTTATTTTGTATTATATTTACATTTATAGATACTATATTTTGTATTATATCTATCTATTCTATTTCATATATATATATATAAATATATATATTATACTTATATGTATATCGAAAAGAGTAAAGATATATAAAATATTGTATAATGTGAAATATGTCATTCATACACCTTTCCAAAGCATGCTTTAGCGCGATAAAAAAAAAATGTTCATACTTAGTACTTGTTGAACAAGCGCAGCAGTGTACACGCCGCGGTCCGTCTTGTCGTCGCATTAATGTGCTTTTAAAAATGTGTGTGGTGTAATGTTGTTTTTATTGTTGCCGCAACAACATAATAAAAAAATCATAAATTACCGTCCCTTTCGGTGATTTAATAATTTCATTTTTCATTTTTCATTTTGTTCTATTAAAAATATATAATTTTTTTAATTTTATAATATTCTGATTTGCGCGCTCGATTTTAAATCATTTTTTGTGGTTTAATAAATAAATTGATAATGAAGTTATCGAATTAAAATATTCTTAATAATTAAAAGGCAACAACAACAAATAAAAATTAAATTAAATTAAATTACTTAAATAGCTTGAAGTCGATCGAAATAAAAGTCCGTTTTAAAAACGTTTAGAATTTAAAAGTTAGTTTACTGGAATTTGTGGAAAATTATTATTATGGGTGGTGCTGCTTAAAAACAGACAGACAAAAAATTAAATTATTTCATTTTCGTTCTTTTAAATGGTTTTATTTAGACAATTATTACCTGCTTAATTTGTTAGGCAATTGGTCATTATTATTTTGACAGTACAATTAGAAAACGAAAAGGAAATTATCTATAAAAAAAAACATTTCAAAATTAATATGTGCACTCACAAGACATAATGCAAATATATATATGCAATTCATCAGGATTATTATTAAATAAACAAAATAAAAAGTGGCTCGTTTAGATTCGTCATTTAAATAATTCAAAAATTTTATGTAAGTTTTCGCGAAAATGTTATGTTTTTTTTTTTTTTGTTTTAATTTTTAAATTACCTGAATTATTGAATGGATTTGAAATTCGAAGACGAGAGAGAAATCACATATCAATATAAAAGTGCAAATGATTTAAAAATATAAGCTTCATTACAAAAATAAATAAATAAAATTAAAAAAAACAAAAAAAACAGATAACTAGAATAACTTTAGTTAGCAATAGCTCGTAGTTGCACATTTAACATTCTCAATATGTGCTTTATAAATTTGAATTAATTAAGATTGGTCGCATGTGCGTTGCGAACTGGTAATACCAAATATATCTATCTATCTATATACGAATATTCTCATTTAAAATTATTTCATAAGATAAGTGAACATACTTAAATAATCCCCCCAGTATATTTAAGTCGTTTCTTTTTTTCTTCAATTTTCATATTTTTGTTGTTTTGTAGTAATGCGAATTGAAATAGCACGAAATCATCTATTTTTTTTTTTTTTTTTGATTTGCTGGAAGGTTAATTAAGTTCTTGAACAACAGAATAGATGTGCACTGTTTTTTTTTTCTTCTAATTTTTTTGTTCATTGTTTGTTGTATTATTGGTTTATATTAAAATATATGTATCTGTCAGAGTATTTTTGAAGTCATCTATAATTCAAAATCAAATAAACTTTAAAATTCAGGTACCCGCCACTCCATAATAATATATAAGTAATAGCGTATATGTGCGCTTTTATTCTGTTTGTTTCTTTCTTAATTTTTTTTTTTTTTTTTTTTCAAAAAATGTGGATCGTATAAATATTAATAGTAAATATGTTTATTTCTTGGAAGGTGTTATAAGTAGTTCTGGTATTTATATATTTAATTACTTACTCATATTTGTAGTACACGAGTCGAGTTCTTTTCTTACACTTACTATACTTACCTATTTATTGATATTGATCTCAAATGCACGAAATGTGCGAACAACTGTGCAAAGAAACGAAATAAAGAAAAGAAGAAAAAAATAATAATAATAATAATAATAATAATAATAAAAATTGTATTTCTTTCGTTTTGGAGGTTGTTGACAACACATACTTACAATCTTACATACACATTGAAAATATTTGAAAGAAAATGCTTTTGCGCGCTAAATTGTTTTTATTTTTTTGTTTTTGTTTTTTTGTTTTATTTAATATGACCTTTTCGATTAACTGTTTTTTTTTTTTTTTTTGAAAATTTACAGGTAGAACGTATTTCAATAAATTTATGTAATGAAATTAATTTTAATAAGAAAATAAAAATCATTGAAAATCATAATTTTTTTTTTTTCAATAAAACTGAATATTTAATAAATATAAAATGAAAAAATAACAATAGTAAAAAAAAAAGAAAAAAAAATAGAACAAAAAAAAAACATTGTGACGGCTTGTATCCACTTCAACAGAAACATTGATATAAACGAATTATGAAATGCTGGGTTTAAAACATAACAATTGTTATTGATAAAAATAAAAAAACAAAAAAAAAAATGAAAAAACTTGAATTTTGATGTGGCGCGTGCATAAAGCTCGTCTATAATCTTTAATCGGTTCCTTTAAACATATACTTAATAAATGTTCTAAAATTATTAATAAAAATCGATATTAATGATGCATGCGGTCATAAAATGGCAATGATTGAATTATGATATTAAAAAAAAAACAAATTTTATTTCTAAATAATATTCAAGAACAGAACAAATTCTGAAAAGAGCATTCAAAACAAACACAATATATTCAGTCAATCAATAGTTTTAAATGTTGACGTGCGTTCATAAGAGTACACGCATGCATATGTGCATTGTAATTACGTTCAAGAGAAGTATAATAATACTCTTGAGTGTGTGTGCCCAGAGTCAAACCGTGCCAGGACCATCAGACATTTACCTTTTATTATATTGGTGTATAAATCGATCAATACTTTGATTGATAACAATTATCGAACGGCCAATTCGACACCAATTTGTGCAGTGACATCTTGAATTTGTTTTTGTTTTTTTGAAATTCGGCTTTATCATTTTTTTAATGCGTCGCAGTGTGTGCTTTCGTAATAACGGTGAACTGGATAAAAAAAACTTGAAAACCAAACGGCCAAAATTACGATCATCAACAAGGACATCAATTGATCAACCACATAAAAATAATATGCCGGTGTATAATATAATTGCAAGACGGCACAAGGTAAACCATTAACACTTACCTACTTCTCATCGGTATTTTTTAGAGATAATATGTATAGGAATATAGGGTTGCACTGTTGTTGATTTTGTGTGCAAACATTTAACAGCACACATCATAATAATTATTTGCTTGGAAATTAAATCAGCAATGGTGTATATTTTTAAAATCAAATAATTTTTATTCATTATTTTGAAATTGTGTGTTTTTTTTTTGTTTTTTTTAGAAAATGTTTTTACATCATAAGCAAAAATATTGAAATCACGAGAACATTTTATTCCTGTTCTTTCTTTAGTAACCAGTTAATACTTCCCATTGTGATTTGAGTATATTTTTCATCATTCTGTGTAAACGAACAAGTGGTTTTTCCGCAAAACAAACACAATAATGCTGGAAAACTGTAATCTGATATTTTATAGTAAATGTGTATTCGTCGTATATTGTGCCCCAAACTTGAATATATCTTCTAAACGGAGAATCACATCGAAAAATTATACTCATGAATCATCGCCAATTATTTTCACAAACACATCTAAATGGTACCTAGTTCCCTCTGCTAGGGCTTCATTTGTGACCACTTCTAATATAAATGTTCACTTTTTTAGTAAGTAATAAAATTATGTTCAATGAGATCTTTCACTTTTTTTTTAACATACACTTTTTATCTATTTAAAGCATTCCTAGTACACAATCAATTCTATGTTTAATCTTATTAATTAAAGCTTTTCAGGGAAGCGAACCCCTTGAAAAGGGTTCTAGCGGGGTTCAGGGCTCTGCTGCAGACCCATGATACTGTATGACATCAGTTACGACTCGCATTTGTAGATAAGCCTTTGGTTGGGCCATCTATAGAGCGTATATACATTGATTTATGATTAATATTTAATAGCATTAAAGATATCGTTCTGAACCGCGCAAAAAATTGTTGGTGTTGTAAAAACGGGATTAGAGAACGGTTCAGAACGATATCTTCAATACTATTAATCATAAATCAATGTATATCATGGATCTGTAACAGAGCCCAAAACCCCGCTAGAACCCTTTTAAGGGGTTCGCTTCCCTGCTTTAAATATCCATTGAAATTAAGTGTTTAAAATATCTTCGACAAAGAACGAAGTCTTGGTAGAAAGTTTCCCTTTGCATTTGATAGAAAATATTCCATTTTTCACCATACAAATATCCATTTTTTTGATATTTGCGTATGAAATCCGAAATAAAACGATACATTTTTGTATTTTTTAAATCAAAATATTTTAACAAAAAGAATTAATATTCAATTCACGATTAGAATACAGTATAAAGTTTGCAATTTGTATATTTTATAAAAAGAACATCATTTATTTAGTAGTGAAAGAACTCATTGATATGGAATATTTAATATGCGCTTGTTCTGTATCTGTATGATATATATTTTATTTTTTTTAATTTTTGCGACATTTTAACATATTTAAAACAAAAAAAATTAAAGATTATGATAAAAAAAAACAGCTATGATATCAACCAAAAATGTCAAAACAGCGATACAGATACAAACTTAAACTATAAAAAAATGTGCATATTTCTTCTCCACAGTTATATTATGTCCATATGTGTATAAAACAGATGTTCGTATATAAAAATAAGTGGGATTTCATGGATAATTTTTCCATTGCGACCCTCCGTTTAGAAAATCTTCAAGTTTAAGGGGCGATATATTTTAAAATATAATTTAGCATATTCATTATAACATAGACCATAGCACCCAAACATTCATAACATAAAATCGCATCGTTGCATAAACAAAACTGTATCTAAAGAAGTAATTACTAAGCCAGAATGCAATATGTAGGTAATTACCAGTAAAAAAAAAATATTGCTACATTTTTTGATAAGACGTCCGTTGCGACATTGCTAAAACGTGAAATCATATTTAAAAAAATATGTAATAACAAATAACAATAAATAATTTTCATATACTTTATAAAGGACAGAGACAGAGAAGTAGATAGGTTTGTTAAACCGATTAAAAAGATATTCTTCACCGGCATTAAACCATCTCTGTTTATTTAGAAGATAAATTTTGTTCTCGACTTTAAAACAAACAAACTAAAAAAAAAAAAAAAACAATTGCTAATTATGCAGTTTTTCGTGTAATTCGTTTGAAAGGAAAATCGAACAAAAACTCTACAGCCCTATCTATTTAAAAAAATAAATAAATCTTCGCGCATCAATGCACGCGGGCATAATTTGTATAAAATTATAATATCAATTAAAAATAAAATAAGTACATACAAATAATTATACAATTGTATTCAAATTATGCCACATGTTGTGTGTTAAGCGCATGGAAAATGTTAGTGTGGGTGAAAATATATTTTTTTTTTAATTTTTTGTTTAATCTACAACAGATTCGTTTAGCACAGAAACATTTGATTGGTTTTTATCGAAATACGTAAGCGAAGTAATAAAAAAAAATGAAATAAAAAAAGAATACAGTTTATAAATCATCTAAGTAAAAACATTTATTAACATTTAGAATGAGCCAATTCTATAACTTACGTATTTTAGAATGAAATAATTTAAGTGAATATCAATTATTATATTATTTACATACTAAACAATAACGATATAACCGTAATTTTGTTATTAATATTAGAATTACGTTATTCAAACAAAAGTCTAGTAGAAAAATGTTGAGTTATCATGTCTCGTATTTCTTTTTTTTTTTGCAATTTGAATAAAAAACGATTAGCTATAATTAATTATGTTGAAACAGAACTTTTTTACTTTTAATTTATTGTTATTTTTAAATATTTTCTTTTTCTATGCTATTGAGCATTTTTGAGTAGTTATACGTGAATTGAAATTGTTTTGGTTACTGTTGTCATTCAGTTATGATTCCAAAGACTTATTCCTTGTATATTCGCTTAGTAGTAAAAAAAATTTTTAAGCAAATTCAATTTATATTTTGTTTTAAACTGAAGTTCACAGTAATATCTACTTAATTATCATTGTAAACTTTATAATTTATATTGTATACCATGGAGGGTATACTTTGAAATAAATTCTATACGTTACAAGGTAATACATATTTTATTTGTAATTTATACTTTATATGGTATGTTTTTGTATACTACCAAAATATTTAAGTATACCTTGAAAAGTTATATCAAGTACGGCTTATATGGTGCCATGAATTATTCCCGACCGCATTAACTCCCATTTTTGTAAACTTTTGTAATAACTTTTAAACGGAGGATCCTACTGAAAAATTATCCATTATCGACTCCAACTTATTTTTGGATACGCATCCAATGGTACCCTATTTGCCCCCCACCGACACTCCCACAATATTTTTTAGCGTGATTTTTTTATAGAAGAGGAAAGTCTTACTAGAGGTACGTCAAAGGGGAGCCCTAGCGAAGGAATTGGGGTACCATTGGATGCGTCTTAAAAAATAAGTTAGGGTCAGTCATGGATAACTTTTCTGTAGAACCCTCCGTTTAGAAGTTATTACAAAAGTGGGGGTTAATGCAGTGGGGGATAATTCCGGACACCCGCTTATATGGTATATTTTGTGTAAAATTATACTTCATAAAGTATATATTTGTTTCAAAATTGATCTTCCAAGGTATACTTTTTGTACGGTTTGAAGTATTACTAACATAGATGCGCATGCTTTTATAGGGGGAGGGTGTTAATTTGAAAAAGTTACAAAGGGTAAAAAAAAAATGAAGATGCGCGCATCAGATACTATTTCTCCAAAACACTGCGAAAAAACCCACACTGCATGCAAATTGTATTTTGGAAATCGAAGTAGGGCATTTTTTTTTTTTCAAACTTAAAACAGATGCTATTTTGTTCAAAATCGAGGTAGAGTTTTTCTCTGAAACTTAAAAAACTTACTATTTTCTGTTCATATACTCAAAAAAACGCTAAGTATGTCTCTCATTTCCGTTCCTTCGACTTTCTGATGAAACTATAGAAACCGATCTATCATAGCTAATGTCACATTATTTAGAATCTGTAATTGTAAACGTTTAATTGCAGAATATTAAAAATATACAAATTCAATAAATCGTCTAAATTCTAGCAAAACAATTATCAAAAAAAAAAAACAAAAAAGAAGAAAGAAGCACATTTTACAAAATCATACGCTAACATTTCCTCCATGTCGTAGTCATTTTAAAAAAAAATCTATATTTACATTATTATTATTATTATCAAACACAATGATCAAATCAACAATTTAGAGAACAATAATAATAGTCACTGCCATTTTTTTTTTTTTTTTATGAATGAATAAAGATTTTCCATAATTTTTTTATTTATTTATTTTTTTTTTTTTTTACTACAATAAATACAAACATAATTATGTTTTTTTTTTTTTGTTCAAATGAAAATTATCATATTCTGCTGCCAACTGTGTGTGGTACATGGCGCCTGGGTGGGGAAGAACTGTTTTAATATATAACAGAAAAAATATTTATAGAATTTAATATAATAAATAAAATATGCAATGATAATTTCATATACATGATTAATATGTGTGAGATACCGGCAAATCTGAAATTACTATAAAATAATATGTATTTGCGTATACACAAAATTGCTCTTACTCGGTTGAATGTGTATATTTTTATTGTTTCAAATATGTATAATACAAATGTGGTGTTCAATATCAGATTCAATGGAATGTAATTTTATTAACAAAAAAAAAAAAAATTACTTTCAATTTTTTACAATTTTAATTTCTTTTGTTTTTTTTTTGTTTTTTTATTTTAATGTTAAACGAAACACAAAAAAAAAATTAATACTTAAAATATTTTATTGAAATGTTTTACCGGATAATTTTTTTTTTATTTTTATTTCATTGTCGGAAAAAGTGAAAAATATTACAAATTTCGATATTAGAAAATACACTGTGCGACATTTATTTCTATTTTTATTTCGGAAAATATTTGAGAAAAATTTCAATTAATCGATTATCGGTGTCGGATCTTCTATCAAGATAAAGCGAGAGAGTGATTTTATTATTTGAATTGGGTTTGACTTATGTTAAAATGGGTACAATTTTATATTCCAAAGTTTTATAGTTTTATTGCTAATTAGAAAATTTAAATTGTTTTTTTTTTTTTTTTTATTGTTTTCCAATATTTATTTAACCAAAATGTTAAAAAGTATTTGTAAAATTTTGGATGACCATGAAAATCGGGTATTTAAAAAATATAAAAAAAAAAAAACATTTTTGGTTAATATCGTAATAAAGTTTTTGTATTTAATTAACATATTTGCCTTTTATTTGCCACATTTATTTCACATAAAAATTTGGTGGAAGTAAACGGAAAATTAACTCATCAGTTAATTGATTAATTGCCGTATATTTCTGTTGCTTTTCGAATAATAATTTCGTTGATGAGTTCAGTTATACGCATATATGCATGAGCACAGGGACCTATTCACAAAGTCAAATGAATTTTATCGTATACGATACTCTTCGTTTTGTTTCGTACGTGCGATGCAGTACAATCAAAGTAAATTTAATTCCTTCGTGTCTTCTTCGTACGCCAACGTTAGTGGCATACACAAATGAAAACTGTTCGAATACATCAAAAAATTGATTTGTACAAGTTTGTGAATAAGGGCCCAGGGAAGATGAATGTGATGGTAAATCAGGGGGACCAATTCTGAATCACTCGTATATTATTCGTATACGCTAAAATTTGCATGATATTTATATTCGAGTGCGGTTCAAGCGTATTCCTGAGAGTCCAATCGAATAATATTCACTCGAATATTACATACCTACGCATACAGCGAGGATTGGTGAGGATCCATATTTTTATTGCATTTTGACGTACTATGCGGTTATGAATTTGAATAAATAGTTAATTGTTATGACGATATTTTCAATGATATTGTTGTTTGGTGCTACAAAGTGCAAGCTTTTAAACATTTGAGAAATTTGATGGCATTTCATTCAAAGCATTTGATTTGGAATATTTTTGATTAAAATCGTATCTGCATTTTTTTTTTCTTTCATTTTCAGTTGAAATAGTTTTTTAAATAAAGTATTTTGTTAAAAAAAAAAAAAAAAATTTTAATAGCCCAAAACTGTCGTCTTTATAGAAAACAAAATGATGTTCGTATGCGAATACTCTGATTCGTATGTGAATCATTCGTATCATTTCGCATACCATGCGTATATATTTATTTGTATTATATTAATCAGGGCCAACATTTTACCAAATGAGACAAAAAAAAAATCCAAATGGGACAAAAAAAATTTTTTTTAGGACTTTTCGGATCGCAAATATAAACCGTGTTAAGATCTTCTTTTTTTTTTTTAATCAAACATAAACGAATCTGTTATTTCAGAAATCTTATAAGTCAAGGCGCTTTAAAAATTAATAACTAATTAATTAGTGGATATGCGGAGCACCTACAGGAGTCAAGATTTATTAGGCATCCAAAGGAGATTTAATCTAAAACAAAAATGTTTCTCAGTGGCAGTTACAGTTAGTGGGAAAACAGTTTTCTTTGATTTTCCAACAACTAAACAAAAAGTGACTTATGGGGTTTATGAAATAAACTGATTCAAATGGTCTTAGCGACACCAACTATTCTGAATCAATGAATTATTTGTGTGCCGTTTTCAATATTTTCTTCTTTTTTTTTTCATTTTTAGTTCAAAGCTCCCGCCACACACACAGTTTCCATCTGTGTACATGCGATATATAATCATATCCCAACTATAAAAATATATTTCAATACTAATTTTAATAAAAAAACATTTATTTAAAAATGTATGTTCTTTTGGTTTTATTCGGTACTTTAATAGTTATAAACTTATGGACATGCTTATTTACTTACTACTTTTATATACTGCCATCTGTATTTATATATATATTTTGTCTATATGTTCATATCGTTTTTATTTACAATAAATACATAAATTATAAGCTTACTATAGCAAATTAATTGATTTGGCATTCACAAATTTACAAAACATCTCTCGCAAACACATAATAATTTATTAATTATTTTGTGATGATGAATGTTGTTCGTTTGGTTATAATAAATAATTTTATATCTATATATATATAAATATATTTTGTTTTTTGTAATAGTGCGCATTGAAATCCATCGGTTCTTATACAACAATACCAAATCGTTCAAAGTAATAAACTTGTGTTTATATACAATTTATACATGCACCGTACAAGTACATAGAGAATGATATCAATATAGGATGAGATATAATTGACTATCATCACATTTAAACAATACTACACACTCACAATTCATCATTCAAAAATTAATAATAATAATAATAAAAAAAAAAAAACAAAAAAAAACTTCTAACTACTGAATATAGCGACTACTTACTCTCTGTGTTACAAATACTTACCAGTCACAACCAAAATTATATCGTTATATATGTATCGTCGTTTCATTCAAAAAATGATGATATGCGAGAGAGATTTATTTATGCGATAAAAATATTTTATGGAAAATATGAAAAATAAATACAATATACAATTCTTATAAAATAAATAATAAAAAAAAAAAAAAAAAACGTCGTAATTATGTTTATAATTCAATATCCTGTTCTAATATTGTATTTGTTAATTTATTTTTGTATTATGTATTATTGAAATTAAGTTACCGGTCAAATCCACAGCTTAAATAGACAAAATTGCATAAAAAAAAATAAAATAAAATATGAAAATGTTTTGTGTTTGTGTAGCACAGCATAAGCTGCCGAACATAAATAATTTGTTAGAAAAAAAAAATTCAAAAGGATCTTCATTTTGTTATTACATACGAGTATACCTCTGTAACTGGAACATAAAAATGCAACTCTAAAAGTGATTTGTTCAAGTCCATGCATTTTAGAGTTGTTTAGTTGCTAAAACTAAAACTTAAAGTTGTTGTAACTCCAAATTACTAAACGTTTTTGTTTCAATTACGTCCCCACTTATCACTTATTAAGTTTTAAATAAATTTTACTAAATTTTTTTTAAATAAATTCAAATCTATTAAATAGATTTATTAAAATAAATTTATAATAATAAATAATCGATAATAAAATAAAAATTAAATTACCAACAACCTAAACCATGAATTACGTGCTCATCAAGAAAGAAATATTTCCATCAACCACTTGATGAAATACTTATTTTGAATGCTCTAAATTATCAAACTAAATTAAATTAAATAAAATTAAAATTTTAAGATTAAATTATATAAATATCATATAAATGATTCCTTAAAAGAGCTACAGCTCAATGGAACGAAGTAGGTACCTATTATGTATAATGTAAAAAATGTAGGACGAATTTAAATAGAATAAATTATTATTATTATTATTATTATTAATATTATTATCGAATAGCCATAAACTTAATTGTTATCAATTTTAAATTGGTTAATGATTTTTTTTTTAAATTCTCTTTTTTTGCATAACGTTTGATTCGATTCCTATAGCAAAATACTTTCGTACTAACAGGTACTTATAATAAAAGTATTTTCTTTTCATATCTACCAAGTACTGATACTTAAGCACGGTGGAGGGCGATAACACCCAAAGATATAACATCCAAATGCGAAACAATTTGTAATAACTTCTAAACGAAGGGTCCCATACAAAATTTATCCATGACAGACCCCCATTTATTTTCGAAGACGCATCCAATGGTACCCCAGTTCCCCCGATAGGGCTTCCCTTTAACCCACCTCTAGTGTAAATTATCTCTTTGTCAAAATTGTACACTAAAACTTTTTGTGGGGGTGTCGGAGGGGGTAAATGGGAATACCGTTGGATGCATAACTGAAAATAAGTGGGGGTACGTCATGGGTAAATTTTGTAGAATTCGTTTAGAAGTTATTACACATTGTTTCAGATTTAGATGTTATAGCACCTCGCCTTAAGCACTTCTTTCGGTGTACTTGATAAACTATAAGTACCTATAGTTTATTAGTTTCTTATGATAAGTATACCGAAAATAGTACTTAACACATAAAGTATCAGTGCTTGGAAAAGTATAATAAACGAATGTATTCTTAATATATGTTGACCTCGTTGTAGTACAACAAGGAATTCAATCCAATAAAAAAGAAATTTGAAAAATCCATTAAAACTTTTTTAGAAATAATTTTTTTTTTCTTTCTAAAATAATATAAATGGAACTTAATCCTTACACCACTAGGTATAGTTATACAAAAAGTATACCTCAGAAGGTATGGTTATACAATTTGTTCCAAAAATGACCTTCCATGGTATACAAAAAGTAAACCTAAATTCCACTAGGGCAGCTTTACGAAAATTATATATTGCGTGTATGCATGTGAATGCCTCTACTCTATCTTTACTCTAGCTATTTTGCATCTTTACATCATATTGTATAGCCATGGTGTGAAATACCCTAGTGTCGCACTATCCAAAGGGTAAAACCCGTAATAACCTGACGATAAACCAATATACTCTTAAGATAGGGTCAAGGATAGGGTGCCGATATCGAACACAGCATTGGTTCTACGGGTTGTACCACCAGAATATTTTAAGTATTCATTTATGTGTTAATATGACCATTTTTAGCCTAGAATTCATATTAACAGTTTACACCTGTAATCTCTATCTACCTTTTGTTATTGTCGGTATATATCATATCGTCCAATAATTGATAGACAAAAAATTCAACCTTGGATATATTTGTTGCCAATACAAAAAAAATAACCAATATAGCCCGTTATAAAGTGTAGAGCAAAAAAAATAAATATATTTATGACCTTTAAAGTAATATAATAATAAAATTAAATAACTGTAAAGACTTTATTATTACTCTAAAAATTTGCCTTTAGCCACCACAATCATAAACATCAATAATAATAAAAAAAAAAAAAAAAAAATAATTCCTTCATTGAGATTGGTTCAAAAACATTTCGAATCAATTATCTTAAATATTAGAAACCAATAATTTTTTCATAGAGTTATTTTCGATTATAAATCGATTGTTATGTTAGTTAAAATACTCTTGGTAGGTACAAATTTTTAAATTTTAATTGAATAAATAAAAAAAAAAAAATATTATTATTATATTATTATTAAATGTGCGTAATTCATATAAAAAAACACAAAAAAAAAACCCTATTGACAAAAATAATAATAATAATAAAACGATAAATACTTGTTTTCTCTTTAGATTTGTGACCGCGCAACGATGCCCATGTCAACATTTATAAAAATTCATATATAATAATATTTATCTAATTTGGTATTCAGTTTACATACAACTTAATTGGTACACCGGTCTGTACGTACGTACGTACACCGTACGTTTGTGGTTTCGGTACTACAACGAATTTAATTATAATAAAAAATTAATCGAAAAATTGATGTTACCGAGAATAAATACCAATTCTGAACTAAAAATGTAATATTGAATTATTATTTATATATAAATAATGTGCTTATGCATCTAATTAGTAGACCTATTTTTTTTTTTTATTTTTTTTAATTGGAATGCATGTTTGTGTATCAATTGTGCGTGTGTGTCTTTGTGCGATTTCAATTTAGTTTTTTTTTTTATTACTCTTAAGTTACTCTTAAGTTCTAATGGACGCGTATTATTGCGTTATATTTGTTTTTATAATCGAACATTTAAATACACCAATGTGATGACAATAATGTTTAATATGTAATTATTGTTTATTTTATGGATGGGTAAAATTATTATTTCTTTTTTTATTGATATTTAATTTGATTTGATTGCTTACCTGAAATTTGCTTAATATAAATATTTAATTTGTGCTTAAATCGAATAATTGTTTTTTCTTTAAACAGATTATGTGTAAACATAAACATATTCAAATTAATTTGTATTGCGATGTGGAATTTTGATTTTATTTACATAGTCCCGTTTTCTATAACTTTGCGGTATAATTCTTGAGTAGTTGAATGTGATCGAAGGGGATATTCTTCTTTATGGTGGATTATTTTCATGACCTTGACATACATTTATTTAGTAAAAAAAAAAAAAATTTGAGGTTTTTATGGTTGTTAAATTTTAAATACGAGTTTACTTTGAAGTCGGCCTGTTTAGTTTTATTTCAGTATTAATATTATAATAAATGAAAAATCAACATAAGATTGTATAATAAAAGAAAGTAGGTAAGCGTTAAATATTAAAGATCACTTTCCATCTGATATGTGGAATCTTCTACAGAAGATTTCAATTATGTTTATTAAATTGCCATTCATTATTCTAATTGTTTACTTGTTTTGAGCTGATATTGCAAACGCATGATTTGCTGTATGGGCACCTAATCCACATTAGCTTACGCCAGATATCTCATAGACTATTGATCGGCACATTAATTTAGTCTACAAAGAGCAATTGTTAGCCTTGTCGAGACCAATATTTTGCGGAAGAAAGTTTTTATCGATCTCTTTTAGTTGCTGATATATTTTTGTTTAAGCGTAGAATACAACAATGAAATTACCGGATGCTTAACTCGTAGTCCGTACCCGCGATATATCTCATGAATTAACAGAGACTGATTTAAACTTAGTTCTATAAAATTATTATCTCGTCAAGGCTAACAATTCTTCTTTGTACGTATTAATATTGCGACCAATAGTTTTGAAATATTTTCGATTAATAAGGCGTAGAATGTTCAACTAAATTATAGTGAAAATAATTGAAGTTGTTGCCTTTTTAAAAATATATTTCACTAAAAGTTTTTTTCTGAGGCATAGGAAAAAGGAGTAAAAGGAATGGGGATTATGTTCGTCTCCAAAAATAGGTGGGAGCTCAGTCATGAAATATAATAATTTTCTGTCAGATCCTCTCACCTCTGCTTGCAAATTTAACCCAATGTCTGGTTTTATGTCGTGTACCTCTTTGGGCAAGAAAAAAATACTCTAAGTAAGATTGCGCGTCAATTGTGAATTGCTATAACCATACATTTTAATAAAAATCATTTTTAAATAGATCCATATATTTTTTTTTAAAAATTGAACGTCACCAAAAACCGTATAGTTCTCGAATATTACAAATAGAGGCTAAGTAAAAGTTAAAAAAAAAAAAAAAACTTAGAAAAGAAATCGATTCAGTTAGTGCAGCAACTGATTCGTTAAATACTTAAATCAATAGCAATAGAAGACAATTATTTCCTTGTAGATAAATTTTGTGTTAATTATTCTTTTTTTAAAATGAAAAAAAAAAAAAAAAAAACTAAAATGAAAATCATTATTTTCAAGTATCACAAAAACAAAAATAAAAATGAAAATATTGTTATACTCAACACTAAGTCGGAATCCTGTGGCTACCGTTTATACTCTGGCCGATATTCAATTTCGTAAGCTTGACACGTGCACAATTGCAATTGTTTTTCGTTTTTTGTAATTAGGCGCTTAGAAAAAACAAAAAAAAAAACAAAAAACAGAATGCATAATGAGTTGCGGTAAATAGTTTATCTAGAGCACAATGTTATCTAATATAACAAGATTGAAAAGCATTGTATTTTGTTCATTTCGATTGTTTCGCATTGTTTGTGTTTTTTTTTTTTTCTTTATTGTAATAACAGTTTTCACGTGATAAATTAAAATTTATTGACATTTTAAATACAAAATAAAAAAAAAAAACAGAGAAAATAATACAAATTACTTACCGGTTTGTATGCTTAAAATCTAATCATATATCGTTGGCTTTTAACTTCCAAAAACGATTAACCCACATTATTCGATATTTGTTTTTTGATGAAATTGAGATGAGGAAAAAAATATCATCCAGATATGTATTATCATTTTAATCAAAAACAAATTTCGAACGAAAAATGTGAGTGAGATGTCGGAAATTTTTCTTAATGGAACTCTTTTTTAAGTATAATTACTTTATTTTTGAAAAAAATCCTGAATTGGTCTAAATTTTTCTTTTATTACCACGAGCTTCACGAGGCTCTCGGCATGAGCCCCGGCTGCCCGGTACACGCACCGGTACTGAACAACACCAATAACATAAACGAATTTATTTTCATATTTTACAAGACTCTTGTCCAGAAATGGAATTTTAATTTAAATTAAACGAAAAACATAATCTTAAAGAGACAAAACGTGGGTCAGAAACAGGATTTTTTTTAAATTATTTTTTTTCAGAATTCATAACACTATTTTATTTTTATTTCGTTAATTCTCTTAATTTCATCATAGAATTTAAATGTTTTCCATTAATTGTTGACAGAAAATCTGCATAGTTGTTTTCTGACCGCGAAATGAAAATTTGTAGTTTTTCTAGAGTTGCTCAAGTACAACAACAAATTAAAATATGCTCTGAAAATCGGTTAAAACTAATACAACTTCCTAAAATAATCTGTTCAATATCAAAACTCTATATTATACAGAATGGTTCAGTTTCAGATAATGTGTAAAACAGAGAGACATATACATATTTTTATTTTCTGCTGATGTAATTTTATGTTTCTTCTAATTTGTACTTATGTGTTTTTTTTTCTGGATAGTTCAACTGGATTTATTTCAAAAATTACTAGGTTGATCTTTTCTGATCAAAATCCTTGAATTGAATTGTTGATTCTGATTTTTTTTAATTAAAATGTTTTATATCAGGGGCTTGATGTTCGAGATCGCTCCATATTTATAGCATGCCGTATATTTTCTATTGTTCTTACGTCAAAGTATGGAACGATATTCATTTTTGTTCATCGATTATTCATTATATAGCTCATAATATTCTATACGTATGGTATGACCGCTAGGGTGAAATAAATTTTTCAGAACTGCCGGTACCATCATTTTTTAAGTAGCATTTGGTCTCCTGAGTAACGTTGTATAAATGATTTTGAAAATAAATTAAATTTCGATGTGCTTGAAACTCTTGAAATTGTCAAAATGTTCGATGTTCCCAGGTTCAAAAAAAAAGGCCAGTACATTTATTTTCACAGAAATTTAATTCTGCGTCTTTTGGTATA
>JAABKK020057369.1:0-10827 GCA_011634745.2 Catotricha subobsoleta
TGGTCTTTTTTTTAACCATGTGGTTCTACCTTATGGCTGAGGCAAGCACCTCGGAGATCGCAAAAAAAAAAAAAAAAAGGACGCTAATCTTGAGACAAAATGCAACTCAGAAAACAATGATACCGGCAGTTCTGAAAAAGTCGATCCACCCTAATCTACAACCATCGCGCACGCTTTTATTTCTTGGCGGGGAGGTCGATTTTTATTTTTTTTTGAACGTGTAATCGAGAAAAAAAGGATATTCACTTCCAAACGAAAATGTAAGAGGTAAAAAAAGGTCCTCACTTTCCACCTAAATTTTCTGAAATGAAGCAAAATAGGTATTCGAAAACGTGAAAAATTTCTTTAACCAATACAGTTTTTAAAATACATTCGACGAAAAAAAAGTAATAATTTTTTTTTGGTTGAACAATTGGCTTTCCTCAACCATATTTCTGTGATATTTATATGAAAATCGAAATTATATGACAAATTTTAAAATCAAAGTTTGTAATGAAATATGCATTTAATCTATATGATAGTATCCTATTCAATTCGTGATTCGAATTGAATCTACTTTGTTTGTTTTTATTATAAAAAGCATATATGAATTATTTAGTAGTGAAAGACCGCATTTTAAATAAATGTGGTTTTACTTTCCCAAACCATACTTTTTTTATTTTATTTTAAAAATGAGCACTTTCATTTCCACCTTAATAAATACCTGTTGCAAATGTAAATTGAAGATTGAAGTCGATAATATAATTCAAAAATAAATGAAAATAAATATAGAGTTTTCCGGTAAAGAAATTTTTGAAAACAGCAAACTTTCTCACGGAGGCGTTCAAATTAATTTTCATTAAAAATAATAATTAATAATTTAAAAAAAAAAAAAAAAAATTAAACGATTTTTTTTTTAAATTTATATTTCATTGAACAACATTTAACACCATATTTACCTATAACATATGAGTATCCGTCCAGAGTAAGAACACATTTTCTAGTTGTAGCCCCGGACGGATACCGCACCGATCTTGTATGTAATGTTCTTGTTGCTACAGCTACTTTACCCGGATCCGATGGACATTTGTGTACCAAATCTTTTGCACGTGCACCTCCACCATCTTTCTCATCACTACTACATTCACTTTCTTTTGTATTATTGTCATCATTGATCGAATCACCCATATTTAAATGTGCAATATTTATTTTCGATATTTTGTTTTCCTTTTTCTTATTCCGCTCAATGATTTTTAAAAACGAAAAGAAAATTGACCGAGAAATGTTTTCGTTAACATCATTATCAATGTTTCAATTTTTTTTTCCCATGTTTATTCACATTTAAAACACGCTCAATCTCTTTTTTTTATTTTTATATCATCGAAATATGGTTTAAATTTTCGTCAATAAAATATGTTGATATAAAAAAAAGAAATTTCATTCATAAATTTAAAATGGAAATATAATTAATTTCCATACTCTGGTTCGGTCATTATTGTTGATTTTGTTGGCAACATGATTTTTCAACTGGCTGGATTTTTTTTTCTTTTAATCACAATGATGAGATAATTAACAGAATAAGTCATCGTTACAGTTTTTTGTGCAAACCCATGCCATGTCTTGAATAATAATTAATACCTTTTTCTTATTAATCAACAACAACAAAATTATATATATTGTAATATGTATGTATATAGGATATATTTATTATTTGGTATTTACGCGGGACAACGAACGAGAAAGGTTTTATTTCTCTTCAGTATCAGAAAATGAAATGTATTTTTCTATATATATTTTTTTTAAATTGTCTGATGTGGTTTTATGCGCAATTTTATGGTCCTATGATAATACGATATTTATTTTATCTTTTTGTATCACCTTTTTAATATTTTGATAATTATTATTCACCACGAAACGAATTTAAAATTTAAAACGGTTTTCTTAACATTATTTTGCGAAGAACATTTTAATTATTTTTATTGTATTTTTGTTCGTTTTTATTATTTAACCAAAGTGTATTTACTTTTATAATTACAAAATTTTGATAATCGAAATATCGTCTAATGAAATGATTTTCCCACAAAACTAAATAATTCGATTAATAGATATTGAAAATGGTTCACAATGCAAACCCATTGTAAATTGTGTGAAATAAAATTTACAGATTAGATTGACTTGAGGTTGTGTGGTGTAGCAATAGAGTATTTTATCAACCTTGAAAACCATTTATAGCAATATTTATATTTGTTTTGAATGTCTGTTTGTCTTAAATCACTCTCAATTTTCTGGCGGTATTAATCAATGTTAATTTTATGTGAGATTATTATTATTATCGAAATTTAATTGATTTGATTATTTATGTAAACGCGCTTTTTAATATGAATTGATTTAATCAATTATGCATTTGAATCGAATCCGAAATGCGTACAAAAATTTATAAACAGTAAATTTTTATCGTTTTTATTATAAATAGTAGCTTTTAATTTTTATACAATTAAAATGTTGATTCTATTGTGAGGGTATTTAACTAATGTGAATAATTCGGTATCTGATGTGTAAATAGACATATTTTCAATGGGTCTTTCTCGAATAGATGAATGGAAATGGTGAAAAACCGAAACATTTGAAACATTCAGCTAATTCGAAAACCGTAAATAATTCTTCAAAGAATACAATTCAACCAGCACAAGGAAAAATTCAATTTTACCCAAGGGTACATTAAAAATTGATTTCTTTGACAGAAAAGGGATTCTTTTACATTTCGTGTTTTGCCTTTCTGGGTCTTATCTCTTTCACTAGTTCGTATTGAAGGAACTTTGCATTGAAAAAAAAAAAAAAAAGAATATCATAGTTTATTTATTTATTCCGTATGATGTTGATTTATTGACGTGTAAATAGGTTTTTCTCCATAGACGGTCAATAATGCGCGTTTTCATACATCACCATTATTTTATTACGAACCAAGACGCACATTTATTATAACGAATATTTCTTTTATTCAGTATTGGTGCTTGTTTAATATAAAAGCAATAAATTAAATTAAATTCGTTATAATTAAATTATGTTTCACCATCTTTTTTTTGGTTTTGTTTCACATAAAATTTTATTTCTATTAAGTTTTATTTTTTCGTTGGTTTTGTTTTGTTTTGTGGTTGTTGTTGTTGTTGTTTTTTTTTTTTTATTATACTTAACACCGTTGAACGATTAACACTTCATAATAAAAGTATTCAATCACATCAAATATCAAAATAATTTTAATAATCAGAAGCGAGACTGACAACAACGGAAACCAGTTTCACCACATTTATTGTTTTTGTTTTTTGTTTTTTTTTGTTTTTTGTTGTTTTTGTGCTTTCGCTTTATTTCTCTTATAAAATAAGTATATGGCATTCGCATTACATGTTATTATTATTATGATTATATTTTGCTATGCATATTACGCAATAAAACCCTTAAATATTGATTTATGAATTATAACAACATCGAAACGATTATATCGTGTTTATTATTAATGATACTGAAACATTGATAAAAATGAGTGGTTTTTCATATTCAGTTTGACGTCATTGATTTTTCATTATATTTTCTCTTCTGCTTTTTTCTATATATCTTATACATACATAAATATATTTCTTTTATTTTTTTTTGGTTTTTCGTATTTGGTATTGTTTACTCGTCAATGCGGGATTACGTTTCTGTTTATTCTACATATAATTTATATAGATTTTATATACGCGACATGATGATACGAGAGTTATATTGGCCACTTAACAGAAAAAAAAAACGAATTTATAATACCTGCCATCGATTACACACTAACTTCATGAGCACACACCTATTTTTATATTGATATATTTTCGTATCTGATAGTATTACCGATTCCGCTATTATATTTATTTTTCTCGCACTTAATTTTTTTATTGTGAAAGAATTTTTTTCTCTACTGAATGAGTGTTGTTAACAAAATATTAATGAAATTGTGATATCCAAATAATATACAAAGTAAAATCTGAATGAGAAAAAAAAATAATAATAATAAAATTGTTTTTTAAATATGACATGAAGGATGAAGATGTAGTGAATCATGAGCGTATAATAAAAATCGAAATTCATTTTAAGTGTCTGGAAATCGAAATTGAATTAAAAGACTTAAGCTTTTTATTTTTATATGGAAAGTCAAATAAAAACATTAAAATTTAATAAAAATAAATAAAAAAAAAGATTATTGTATGGAAATGAATCCTTTATTTCAGTATTCCCATTTCGTTGAATTTCTTTTCAAAATAAATCAAATCGTTCTCAAAAGATATATTTGCATTTGAGAGATACAGTTGACTGCTGACCACTGGACAAAACATTCATTGTTAGGTCGGTCATATTTGGATGCAAACAAAAAAATTTGTTATCATATTTTTTTTTTATTTTTTTACTTTTTCATCCGTGGACTAATAGGAAATGGATTTAGGATGGATTTATGAAAAATTATGCAGAGAATACAAAAAGCCTACTTTTATACATTTTTCTATTCTTTATGTAAACGATAAATGGATGAATGATAAAGGTAAACGAAGGATAACAAAAAAAAAAAGGAGAAAATGTTGAAAATGAAAAGTCATATCATAAGTATTAAATATATAGTATTTGTAAATGCCATTAGGATGGATCATTTTTGTTTAAAAAAAACTTCATTACCATCATTTTTTGAGTTGCATTTGATATTCTCAAGTTTTTGAAATTGTGAAAATTGTTATATATGTTAATATATGAAGCACCGTATTTTTATTTCATTACAAATTACTGTATTTTTGTATTGTCAGACAGTTAAAATGATAAGCATTAACTAGTGTTATCCACGAAGCTCATGAAACCTATCTATATAGTAGGGTTTTATGAAACCCGTCCTTTGGAACTCGAGATTTAGCCGAGTTGAAGTTTATCAAAGGCTTACTCATAAATGCATATGCTTTTGTTTTCAGGAAGGGGTAAACTTTAGAGCTGTAAATAAAAACCGTATATTGAAAGTACGGATATCCGGATACTATTAAAAAAAATAATCCGGTTAGGCGGTTTTTCCGGTTTAAAGCATTTTGAAAATTATACGGATATCGACGGTTTTTCGGATATTGACGGTTTCACGGATTATAACATTTTTACGGATAATAAAACAAATACAAAATAATTTTTTTTTAATCATTTTTAGTTTGTGCTGGATGTTAGATAAAAAAGACAGGGCAGCGGAACACGTAAATGATACAAATTCGAGACAATAATTATATTTAAATTATATATATAGCTATATATTTAGTTGTATATCTACTGTCTTACGGTTATTGACGGTTTTGCGGATATTGACGGTTTAACGGATATAGACGGTTTTACGGAAACTGACGGTTTTTCCGGATTTTCAAATTTACGGATAACTTGTTTTCCGGATAACTTGAAACCGGATATTTTGAAGACGGATATCCGGTTTTCAATTTTGACAGATAATAACAGCTCTAGTAAATTTTAAAACGTAAGATAGAGTAATTTTTTAATTTTTCCATCAACGATTACAAAATACAGTTGAGAACAAAAAAAAAGAAAAGGTTTTCAGTCTTCAAACAACCATTGACAAAAGCAAAACTGTATCAAAAGGCTTATCGACTTTTGGAAAAGTGTAAAAAGATACTATTTGTTTCAAATTCTTTCAAAACATCGCGAAAAATAATTGAGAATTGAGGTAGGGTAATTCTCTGAAACTTAAAAAAAAACTTACTATCTTGTATGTTCAAAAACTTAAAAAAGATAATATTTTCGGCAAAATCGACATAAGGTAATATTTTTTTCGAATCTAGACCCCCCCGTCCACGTTACACTAGTTGATGTTACCGCCCTTACAGTAAGTACGAATGACAAATTATTATTATTTGAAAGGCATTGAAACTACAGATTATTTAAATTATTTGTAACCAGAGCTGACATGTTTTAATTAAATTGTTCATTGAATAATAACCAAAATCCTAATCAATTTTTTATTTAATTTATCACAATAAATCAATAATTTCTATCCTGATTTATAGTACCTAAAATCGAAGGGCTTGGGGGAAAAACAATATAAACCACATTTATTCAAAAATGGAGCGTTCCAATTATTAAAATCTATCTTAGACGAAAATCCCAGCTCAATTCGATAAAAAATCACTAATTTATCGAACTTTCAATTTTAAAGATTTTTATTTTTTTATACGATTTCACGATTTTACCAAACTTCAAACGCGTTTATTTCAAAATCATGTTCATGTGGCTTATAATAATGTTTTTCACCCAAGCCCTTCTTCAGTTTTTCTCATTGATTTAACCTTCATTTTCTATATTATTTTGGGGTTTTCAACAAAAAGACAAAATGACATAAAAGACATGTTAAAAACGAAAAAGACGTCAAATATGCCAGCTCTGTTTGTAACGGAATAAAATTACGGTTCTTTAAATATTTCCAGATATGTATTGCAATTTTTACTCAAGAGACTCAAAAAATGATGGGTACGAGCGTTTTTCAGAAAATCGATCCACCCAACTACAAGTATATATATTTTATTTCTACAAATGTTAAATTTAAAAAAATGTTCCATTTCATTTTTTTACGAACCTTTTAAAAAATATACAAAATAAATAATGGGGTTTTATTATTAATATATCTTGGCATTTTCCATTGTTCTCACTCGGTGTAAGTAGTTACTTTTTTTTTCCTTTTTTACTTTTTGAAAATATATCAAAATTCAAAACGATGAGAAGCAGATGATTTGTGATGTTTAGTGCGTATCTTATGCAAATCTCCATATAATATTTAGAAATATTTCAACGGACATAAATTTTTTTTATGTAGAAGCTCATGAATCGATTTTTCAAATAAAAAAATATGTTTTCAATCACAATATTTTTCCAACCATTTATAAGAAACTTTTATGCGTCAACAGAAAAATGAAATTAATGAAATAATGAAAATGTAATTGAGTAAAAGAAATAAAAAACTCCACACAATAAAAAAAAAAAAATTTCTTTATCTGATTTGCAAAATAAAAAAAAAAATACTTCAGGCGCTTATTATATAAAAATGGTTTTTATTTTTTTTTTTTGAAATAAAGGATTTTCCCTTTTAATTCAAACATATTCTTAACAATATGAAGATTTACACAAAAAAAAAACATAGTCTGTGGTTTTGTAGATAAAAAAAAAGAAAGAAATGCCATGATGACATTGAATCTTTTTTTTTTCTGCATCATATAATCATTGTTGTAGATACTCTTTCAATTAAATTTTGGTTCGAAAAGAATAATAATAAAAAATGTGTTTTTGACAGACAATTTTGTTTCTTTCTTTCTGTTTTTTGTTTTTTTTATTTGAAAGATTTTCTATTGTAAACTGGAACATAAAAGAAACGATAATGGGTAGCAAAGAACCATTTTCCATTTGTCTTAAGAATTTTTAATGTAGGTCATCATGACTTATTTATGTTGAACTGCTTTTTTCAATATTTAATATTATATTGCGTATTGCTTTTAGGTTTAAAAGACGTATGCGTCAAGTAAAAATATTAGTAGAATTGTTTCATTTTGTGACTCATTCACGAATTTCGGAATTTGTAACCCATTTATTTAAAAAAGAAAAATCAATATAAATCGAGAGTATTCGAATTCGCTATGCGGCGCGATGTTTTGTCGCGGTTGAAGCCTCTGCATAGATGCTGTAGGTCAGGTTTTCCACATTTTTTTATATGAATCTGATCTACAACATTTATGCGGAGGCTTCAACCGCGAAATGACCTATGTAAGAAATCGCGCCGTATAGCGAATTCGCGTATGTATGTTTTACCCTCTACTAATTGAGCTTAATGTGAAAATAAGTCAGAAAATAGGCAAGTTACGGAAATAAACTGTATCGACGACCCTCCCCTCCCTAATTTTTAAAAACGAAGCTTCGTCTTTATATTGCAACCCTCTAGGAGTTACCCAAAAATTCTTATAGAAAAAACTCGATTTTCCCCTTAAGCCCCTTTGAGGAGGCAGAAAATGGGAAAATTTTGTCAAATACAAAACGATTCCTGAATCAGCATAAAAATAGCAACTATCGCCAATTTATTTTTAAAAAAAAAATGATTTCTCGATCCAGGCTAACTTACATTAGATCCTGTAAAATATAATTATTAGCACAAACAAAATAATCCGTAATAATTATAGCACATGAATATTTTACTTTTACGATATAAATCTTTAACAATATAAAAAGTTATTGATTTCCAATAAGTTACCAATCCCTCACATCTAACAGAGAAGGAGTTCTGTACAGATCGAATTGGACATTTCCACGGTATTTTTTTTTTAAATCTCGAACACGGGCACATTCTGTGACCGATTACTCGACAACCCATGGTTGGAATTTGATGATTGAGGGCTCTTTGGAAAGCTGAAAGATACCGCTTATTGCAAATTATATGGATTATGGATTTTAGATTCTTGGGTCTGGATAATAGCTCCTCAAAAATAAAAAAATTGTTTTTTGCTTTTTAGCATCGTTTTTATAAACTTAAATTTTAAAAAAACCATATCTCAGGTATTAGTAGACAGATTGCCTGTCCAATTGGCTACCATTCTATCATTCTCACATCCAACACTATTTCACTATTTTCATAGTTCTTCCGTTAGGGCTCAGCGAAAAACGAGCTTCGCAACGATTCTACTATTCATTTTCTCAGTTCTCAAAATGAGCTCTGTAAACGTATACTTCCTGCATACATCGATTCTTAAATTCCTAAATTTTTTGTCAGTTAAGTAATTTTTTGTAATTAGGCAGTTAAATTAGTTTTGGCAATTATGTCAGTTTTAATTTTTTTTTAAATTTTTTTAAATAATTTATTTTTGGCATTCTTGGCATTTACGACGTTTTTTTAGAGAAAACGTTTTTCGCAGTTTTTTTGGCAATTTTGTCCAATGTAAATATTTTGGCAGTTATGTCTGATCTTTTTTGGCAGTTAATTCATGTTGCCATATTATGATCCAACCATAAAACAATTTTAATCCATAAATTTCTCATTTTCATAAAATCATGTCAAAAATTATTTAGTAGAAGGAAAACATGTACAAAACTAACTAAATAAACAAATGACATTCACCTTTTAGTCATGAAAATTGTTATTGTTATTTAACTGGACAATTAAATTACCATTTAATGAGAAGAATATAAACAACCCTTGTAAATGGTATCTTATTCTTAGATACCCTCACCCCCTCCCGAAAAGGTGAATTCTCTTTTATTTGTTAATGCCATACTTCAAAAAAAGAAAAGATAAAAAAAAAACAATAAAAATGTTTAGATTCAACAAACAATGTTTCTAATAAAGCTAAATAACAATCAGATCATAATTTACATATTCAAAATTACATACAATTAACAAAAAACAAACATATAGAATGTATTTAAACAAATAAATAAAATATTTATTCGGAAACCGCTGATACACAAGATTTTGCATAATAGATTTTATATTTTGTAATATTTGTATAATAGCATTAAATTACATATCCATTAAAACTCAATATTCTAAATGGTAAGCACAATAATTCAATTGATTGTAGATTTTTTACAAAAAAAAAGAAGCGATTGTCGGAATCTTTTTTTTTTCGTTTTATTGTTATTTATGTTTGAAAACTTTGTGAAAAATAAATAAATTCATAACCAGATCAACAGCATAACAAATTTTCTTATGAAAATGTTTATATTTGTTCGGAATATCAACAAATTTTGAATTTTAATAGCTAAACAAGTGACATACATTTACATAATACATATATGTAACAATATAAATATTTAATATTTCAGTCAGAATTATAATAATATGCACGATTATATAAACATTGTTGAATAAATTTTTTATTATTATTTTTAAATAATAAGTCGAATACATGTTTAAGTGCTATTCTAATTGGATATTATTCAATACATGGTATTAAGACTTAAAGATACTATTATTGCTTATTAAATACCTGTTTATATTTAGATTGATATATAAGTAGATCATTATCTACATTTGCGTGTATTCATTTATAACATAAATAGAAGGTACTCATGTAAAATTGTAATTTATTACTTTGTTTGTTTGTTTGTTTGTTTTTTTTTTTTTGTGGGGTACTCGATTTGATTTTGTAGCGCACTCTTATTTAGTTTAGCCTAGAGTTAATAAGTTCTGAGTAATGACCATAATCTTATGCATTTATAATTAAATCGATTTCATTAGCAACACAGAAACACAACTAATTTGATATGTTAATAATATACATTTAATATATAAAAAATTTATTTTCTATTCGAATATATTTTTTTCCCTTTATATGGTATGCAATCATATTTATTAGTAATTGTAGAGCTTAATGCGATTTTTATAATAGAAAAATTATTAGAAATATAAATATTTGTACCAAAATTAAGAAAAAGAATAAAACATATTTATTTAAATTCATTTAGTTTCATTGAAAATTTTAAAAGAAGTAAAGTTGAAACTGTTTTATTATCTGTATGTTCAATATTTTGTGTTCGTCTTTTATAAGTTTATAGGGTGTTTCAGCACATGTTTTAAATTTAAAAGAAACAATGGATTGTAAAAAACAAAAAAAAAACATTTTCAATACTTAATATTCAAAAATGAAGTAAAAGTAAATATATCTACAAATTGTGTTTCACATGTAAAGGAAAACAGACACGCGATTTAGGTGCTGTTCATATATATTAGGGTGACCGTGAAAAACACTTTTTTCTCGGATTTTGACAGACAAGGTGTCAAAAGTTTCCAAATTTCAACCTGAAACCGAAACTGAA
>JAABKK020057371.1:0-10825 GCA_011634745.2 Catotricha subobsoleta
AACGGTTAGGACCTTAACGAAATCTTTAAAGTTCTTCATAGATTTTTATAGATCTTTAAAGATTTCGTTAAGGTCCTAACCGTTCGTTAAAGGTCGATATCGAATGGTTGATCGGGTATTGATTATACTTTTTAAAAAAATATTATAGAAAATATATTGGTTAAAATTAATTGTGCGGAATATATAGATTCTGCAATATTTTTCGTATTGGAATGAATAACTAAAAGTCATATTCGAACACTTAACTTTCAAATATGTAATTATATTTAAATTATTTTCGTTTTAGTTTTTTTTTTAATAATATTTATTTATTTGGTTTCCATTCGTTACCAATGATTAGTTATAGACTCCAATGTAGGATCCGCAGCTTGGACAGTAATGATTAGCACTTTTGCAGGAATCCACTGCATATGGAATCCAAAAGCAAGGCCAGCATCTGAAATTTAATAATTAACATATAAATATTAAAATATTTGTGATTTTTAATCGAAATATTGGTAGATATAAATAATTAGCTCACCCGAAACAACACAATAACAGAGCCATTATATGAGTTTTTGTAGAAGTCTCATAATCTAAACGTGTAACAATATGTTTTTGACAAGATGGACAGGAAACAGTTGTAGGATCTGGTCCAACTGCTGGTGCAACTGCATACACATCTGTATAAACAATATAATTTTGAATAATTTAATACAATTAATGTAAGCAGAGAAAACACACTATCAAGTTTATTGTCAAAATGAACAAGTGACAAGCGACAAGTCCAGTAAACTTGTGGCTTTTAAACAAGTTTATTGTACTTTTCGTGTTTGGGCAAGCTTCACTATTTTTATTGTCACTTGTCGCAATTTGTTGAAAATCACATTGATTTAACTTCGCTCTATTTGTTTCTACTTGCTGTGACTTATTGAAATTACATTATCGCAATAGAGCGAAATCAATATTATTGTTGAAATCTTCTAAACAAATGTAAATTATCTTCAATATTATTGTCCAATATTATTTTGAATATCGTCACTTGTCGCAATAATATTGGACAATAAAGTTGGTAGTGAGTTCTAAGCTTTAGAGTTATTATTCAGTAAAGGATAATTTAAAGAATTTTTATATGTTTTTAAACTTACGTTGCACAACTGGTACTGGTTGTTGTATATGTTGTTGCTGTGGCGGCTGAAATCCCATTACTGGATGACCATATGCTTGATCATACGCCGGTGGCGGTTGAGGATGTGGATACGCTTCAGGTTGTTGTTGGAATTGTTGTTGATTATCTGGCATATTTGGATATCCGGCTTTTGAGTCCATATTTATTTTTTTTTACAACAGATCCTTAAATAATAATGAAGAAAAAAAAATCAATTAAGCAATTTTGAAGTAATTTGTAATGTGACTAATTTCAAACAGCAATAAAAATATAATAATATTAATAGAAATTAATAGAAAAATATCTATTCTAACTGGTATACTGATAAGATAAAGATATGGGATTTGAGAATTTGTATTACGTGTTTATTGTATATAGCGATAAGGAGCTTATTGAAAAATACATATTATCAGAGGTTGATGAGGATGCCATTGTTATATATTTTAATGGAAAAATGATAAGACTATGAATATTGTTTAGTGAAACATTTATATATTAAACGAATATTTGATGTCAACAATGCAAATTAAAGTATATATTTTATACAATCATACATTTTCTACATTGGAGTTTCTACAATAATATTAAGTAAATAATATGAATAGGTAATTCTCTAATTATAGACAAATATGAATTTTATTTATTTATTTTTCTCTGCGATATAATAATATGAATTTTTTGTTGTTTACTCAGCGGAATATAAATTTAATGAACGCATTATTAAAGATTATTTTCAACTTTGATAGTCCAATCGGAATTCAATCAAAGTAGCTAATACTCATTTTATAATATCTATTCTATATATATATATACACTAAAAACGATGTATTTTTAAATTGTCACTTGCTGGGCAATTCTGAATTTTTAAGGTATAAAACCATGAAAAAATGTTGTTGTTGTCGACCTTATAATCTTTCATTTTCATAAAATACTTTAAAATAGTGGCTTCCAAAGCTTTGGTTTGTATGGAGTGATCCGGATCCCATTATTTTTTAATCGCGCAACTTTTTCCCATAGCAACTATCCACTTTGGATAATTCCTGAAGGGAAAAAAATAAAAAACGTTTTGAAAAGTTTGTTTTCAAACCTAAATATAAATTGTACATTCATAACACGTTTAAATTATATATATAATGGCTTAAAACATAAAATTAGGAATCTATGAACAAACATAAAATAGGAGAAAGAAATATGACAACACATTCGTAAGACGTTTTTATTTATTTATTTTTTGAACATTTTATAAAGAAATTAGAAAATATTTGTATATTGATAATGCTTTTTAAAAAAATATTATAGAAAATATATTGGTGCGGAATATATAGATTCTGCAATATTTTTCGTATTGAAATGAATAACTAAAAGTCATATATTTGAACAATTAACATTCAAAATATTATATTTAAATTATTTTCATTGTATTTATTTGCTTTACATCCTTTATCAACGATTTGTCTATGATTTATAGACTCCAATATAGGCTCCGCAGCTTGGACAGTAATGATTAACATTTTTGCAGGAATCCATAGCATATGGAATCCAAAAGCATGGCCACAATCTGAAATTTAATAATTTACATATACATATAACATATTAAAATTCTGGTGATTTTTAATCGAAATATTGGTAGATATAAATATTCGCTCACCCGATTAAACAACATATGAGAGCCCATATATGAGTTTTTGTAGAAGTATCATAATCTAAACGTGTAACAATTGGACTTCGACAAGATGGACAGGAAACAGGTGTTGGATTTGGTCCAACTGCTGGTGCAACTGTATACACATCTGTATGAACAATATTGTTTCGAATAATTTAATTATAGAGTTATTATTCAGTAAATGATAATTTAAAAAAATTTATATTTTTTTTAAACATACGTTGCACAATTTGTACTGGTGGTTGTATATGTTGCTGTGGCGGCTGAAATCCCATTACTGGATGACCATATCCTTGATCATACGCCGGTGGCGGTTGAGGATGTGGATAAGCTTCAGGATGTTGGAATTGTTGTTGATTATCTGGCATTTTTGTATATACGGGTTTTGAGTCCATATTTTTGTTTTTTTACAACAGATCCTTAAATAATAATGAAGAAAAAAAAATCAAATGCACTGTCAGTGGGTTGACCCACATTTCCGAAAAATTAACACAAATTACATTCTTTTTTCTTTTCTATATGAAATGTGAATGTTCGCATCTTCGAAAATAGAACACATTTGATAATGGATGTTTTTTTCTTTTTGAGGACGCGTTTAAACAAAAAATGCGATTGGTCAATTTGACAGTCTTACTGCGGATTCGTTACTTTTTTTTTTTGTAGTGGATAAAGGTTAAGCAATTTTGAAGTAATTTGAATTGTGACTAAATTCAAACAGCAATTCTGCGTATTTTGGTAGGTCAATGGCCAATATCCGACCACTGGCTCTTTAGAAAAAGTGGAATGATTTTTTTTCTATTTATTATCCATTTTCTCAAGATTTAATGGACGGATCCAAACTGAACCATGTGTATTTTCAGGAGCAGAAGACTCTGTGTCTTTTGGAACCAAAATACTCTTAACAAACATTTTTTTTTTCTTTGCTCCGATGCATGTGGATGGATTTTGATGGTATACCAAAAGACGCAAATTTTTTTTTTTTTTGAACTATTTCGTTTTTGGATTGTGGGACCCAATTTTCTGTTGTTTTTTTTTTTTGCACTTTTTTGACATATTGAGTTGGAACTCGGGTTTTATAGTGTAAACTCGTTATGAATGTATGAATTTATGACCAGTTTTGAAAACACACTTATTAGGACGTTTACTATTTTTGAAGTTTTGGAGACTTTTATGAAAATAAAAGATTATAAGGTCGAAAACAACAACAACAAACTCGTTGAGCATGGCCAAATGATGGTCAATTGGCCCAAATTTCATTTTTTCAAAGTTTTACACCTAAACAATTTAGAATTTTCCCGGGGAGTGACACTTTAAAAATAGATCGTTTTTAGTGGGCAATGCAATGTATATATAGAATAGCGATTTTATAAAATTAGTATTAGCTATACTTTGATCAAATTTAGATTGGACTATCAAAGTTGAAAATAATCATTATTTTCGTCACTTTCCAAAATTTCGGCATATAATGCACTTGCACATCTCGGTTTGATAATTTTATTACTCAATATTAAAAACTAGAGAACAAATAAACAGTTTTTGCATTTTATGAATAACTCGAAATTTTACATCAAAAATTAAAAGCTATGCTTAAGCATAAGAAACGGATACCACGGAATACCTTTTTCATATGATTCATCCATAGTTCTTTGGTTCCAATATTCATTTAATAATGGTTTAAACGCTTATTTCATGAAATAGACAAATGACGACCCCATATAAGAAAAATGTACTTCGCGTTATTGGAAAGTTCATATAGCGAGTGTTCATATTATCGAGTCTCCACTGTAATTATCTTTTTTTTAATAAACGCGCATACTTTAAGTAATTCAAAATTATTTCGTTTTTTATCGTTTAAAAATACATCGTTTTTAATGTATTGTGTAATATACATCATCCACTGATATTATATATCTATTTGTCATTATTTCACTAACCTATTTTTTGTTTGAAGAAATAGCAAATAGACAATCATTTTATATTGATTACAATACGTCTTTTAAATTACATAGGTATACTTATTTACTTATATATTTCTCGCATAATAGATATCAAAGCGAATCACGTACGTTTCATGATGACTAAGTTTCTTTTCGTTGAATTTTTTGTTTAAGTATACTTAATTAATAAATGATGTGTATGTTTAGTGCGCAAACGATTTCTTTATTTGACGCAAGAAATATTACAGAATCATTGTAAAGATATACAATTCTTATGAAAATATTACCACTTTAATAATATTATTTCGATTGATAGTTTTGTCTTCTCTTCATCCGGAAATATTATAAATTCAGGGTTTGGCAGGTTTTTTCCAATTATTGTAAAAAAAAAACGGTTAAAACTATATAGTTTATATCGGCCATTTCTAAGATTCTAAAATAAAATGAATTTAAATTGATGTTATTAATGCTGTCAACAAAGAATAGTTTGAATCTATTGAATAGATTACTTAATCTAGAATCTTGTGCAGCGTGGTGGTTTCGGTTATTATAATGATATTGAAAATATATTCCATTAGGCAATGAAGCATTTTCACGCATTACCCTATTTAACAGAACTACACGTAATCTATAGAAAATAAGACGATTCCCAGTAATAAGCAAGAAAAAGTTCATGAGTGATTTCAACAAAATTATCCGAAATTTCTATCTTGTTATTTGTGGTACGCAATCAAAGATGTTGACGTTTTTATGATGGATGTATTCGACAAACATAAATCTGTAACGATTTGTCTGCATAAAAATAGTGTACGATTGTGAAAAAGAAATGTGAACTTAAGTTGCACGCTATTCGAGTCGAACAAAAGAAAAAGTTTTTCTAATTTTACGCACATCTGGGGCCTAATGCTCGACTTCATTCCATATTTATGGCATACCAGAAATATGGAATGACAATTATCGCATGCTAATTTTGAAATATGGAACAGTGTACACTGTACATTTTGGTATTCTTGATATCATTCCATATATTTATGTTGGAGAGTTGAAATATGGCATGTGTAGAACTAAATTTTTAATGAAATATCAATTTGTGAAGTTAGCAGCGTATACATCAATAGCACATGACGTTATTATTCCATTTTCTAACCTAAAATATCAGATTGGTATCCATGTTTTGTATGCAAAAATGAGTACCAATGTCCGAATTTAGGTTAGCAAATTGAATTTTAAATGAATGCATGTGTGTGTATCTTTGAAATTAGAATATAATAAAAATATTCTGATTGATGATGCCTACCTAATATCTCTGAAAATTGCTACTGTTTTTAGTAGATTTGTTGATTAAAATACAAATTTTAAACTTACATTATTATTTAAAAGAAATAAAAATAAATAAACAATATTGGAATTTTTTTTTTTTACAAAAATATAAATTTATTATGTAAATATGTAAATAAAATCAACGATGAAAATAGCCTCATTTTGTACATATTTCTTAAAATATACTTATATTTTCATGATTATGTAAAATTTATAGCATGCCAAATCGATTATGGACGACTGAATATCACTCCATTTAAATGGGATGACTTTTCTCCCATAAATATGGTATGCTAGTTTCAAGAATAAACAAAAGTGATTTTTGTTTTTGACAAAAAATGACAAATATAGTATGCCATAAATATGGAATGAACTCGAGCATAGGGCCCCGGTCTGTTACGAAGCAACTTAGTACCAGAAAAAGTAAACAGGCTCGTTAAAGTCTACAAGGCTTTAAATGAACAAATACTAAATATAATATTATGGATTTTCCTATTGGTTTTTTTATTTTTTTATAATTGGCTATTTTTTTTCAATAACCCACTTTTGGAACAAACCAATTCTTTGGAAAAAACCGGTTTTTACCAACTTTTTCTAAAAAAAAATATGGTATTTTGAAAAACCCTGTTATAAATAAACATTGTTTATCAGGTACAGCCGCGGAAATTGAAAGATAATTTTTATATTTTGAAATAGATATTATATTATTTCATTATAAAACTTAACTTGAAAAATATGTGAAAAACGTGAGTAATATAATTATTTTTTTCAGTGATTAAATATGGCTTATATGTTGTATTAAAGTGTAAACTTAATTTTCACGTTTTATACTGAAAAAATAACTAACTATTACTCAGTAAATTTTGTATAGATATAAATTCAGTTAATTTTTTCGTTTTGTATTTTAAACAGAAAATTATTAATTAAATAAGTTTTACGGAAATACTATATATAAGCTACATTCGTTATCTATAATATTTTCGGTTTAACTATAGTCTTACGGTCTTACCGCTTTAATACTGATTTTTTTTTTAGCTATATGTATGTTGTTTATAGTATATGATTTTATAATTTAACAGTTGAGTAACTATTAGTTATTAGAGGTTTGTATATATGATGATATTTATTATTGAAATCAGTGGGGCATAAGTACAGCTCTGTAATACTGTGCCGACGAGCTACATTTTATTATAAAAATAAAATTTAACAAAATAAAAAAAATAAACACATACCCGGCAATTTTAATAAATTTCTATACTAAATGTTTATTTTTAAATCAAAATAATAATTATAAATTATACACATACACACTTAAAGTTTATAACAATAATCAAAATAATGAGAGGAAAAACCGATATTAATATTTCGTAATGAAATTCTGAAACACACAAAATAATCATGTAATACATATGAGAAAAAAAAATGTAAAACCTATGAATTAAACTAAATAATATAAATAAACAGATTGTAATAATGAGCTAAGTAGATAATTATTGATAATATTTACATTGTAATACCGAAATATTCGGAAACTATTCTTTGTGAACGTATGTACAATTGGTGCAAATTCAAATTATAAATTAAATTTAGATTAGATTTACACTATAGTGTAATAGATGATTGTTTCAATATTTATTATCTTCTTCATGCAATGACATCACAAGGAGCCGTGCTGCTAGTATTTAAACATTTTTATACGTGGACAATTGAAATGATGGCTACGCTATAAATTACACTATGTAGCTCATTAGTAGTGCATTATAGCTTAAATTGTAGTTATTTTGCTAGAGCAAAATGAACCAACGGCTACTATTGCTCTGCCTTCAAATACCATCTCTACGATAGCACGGTTTTACTGTCAGCCAGTGTAAACAGCGAGTAAAATTCACACTCCTTCTACGATTTTTTTTTTTTTTTTTACTTTGTTTTAATTAATTAATTAACTAAAGAAGATAGAAAAGACACGCATACATATTTCAAAAAATATAAATTAAGATGGTAAATAAAAAAGCTCGCAGATACGTAATCGTAATCGTAATTTGTGTATCGCTGTTCTAATTATTTCTATCAATATATAATTCATACTTACTTCAACACAATCGTCTCCCTAAATTTATTATAATTTATGTAAAAGTATTGAAGCACTCAATTATAAAAAATTCAAGGCTATTATTGCTTTATAAACAGCATTTACAGTGTACACTTTTGAACTCGAAACGATAACTAAGTTAGTATTTATTGTAAAAATGTGAAGTTAAAAAGATACGAAATTTATATAAAAAAAAAAAAAAACAAAAACATACAACAATAATAAACACTCTTATTACTAAAATCTTATATCGCAGTGTTTTCGTACGCGGCTTTCAAATGACTAATTTCTAAATAAAAACTGTAATATCTTTCATAACCAAAGCTATCGAAAACATGTTTATAGCTCTATACACATAGAACTTGGTGTTGTATTGTAGAACTGTTCTTTTATTTTTATTTTGGCGTTCAAGTTGTGTTGAATTTTTTTTTTTTTTTTATATATAAGTATATTAAAATTATTTTATTTTTACCGACATCGTGTAGCCACTCTCCCACAATACATGCATACATTTATATATATAACTTTAATTTATAAAATGCGCAAGTTCAACGATTTTGTATTTGTGTTATTATAATTGTAAATAACCATTTTTATTTTATCAGATTATCATAACATATGAACTGAATGCATATACTTATTTGCAGAGTTGGAAATAAAATTTAATAACATGACGTCAATGAATAGAATAGAAGAAACAAAAAGAAATATTGAATTATTTGCTCATCCAGTTAAAATGGTTCAGTATCAGGGTGGAGCGATTTTATCATTAATTTAAGTTTGAGAATCTTTGGAATCATTATTAAGGAATTGATTTTTAATTTGGACTATTTTAATGGACTTAAAGTATAGCTTTCAAATAATATATTTCTAAAGAATTTATTTTCTTTAATGTTAATCATCATTTTATTTAGCTTAATAAAGTATTTAGTGTTTAACTTCGGTTTTGTACATTGAACGTAATAATATATAATGAAAGAATTAGTAATCTTAATTAATTCGCGTATTACTTTCATAAAAAATATGTTTGTTAGTCCTCAAACATCATCCAATTAAATAGCGTAACAAGTAATTGTATATACAGTAAAACCTGGTTTATTGGAGGACAATCCGTAAAGAAATTGGAAAATGTATATGAAATGCTAAGCATTTTACTATTCTTTGATACTATCCCATATCTTATATATCTTGAGTTTTCGACAATTTTCTCTATAAAAATTTTCAAATTGTTTTTAATTTAAGTCTTTTATGCCGTCGAATCATTTCGAAAATAATTCGATAACGTAATTAAGAGAAGAAAGTAGTAATATGAAGCAAAAGTATCGAATATTCAGCACAATCGATCTAACGATATACAAGATTTCTGCCCTGTTTAGTTAAACTTTAATAAGAACGATTGAGTTCCAAGTTTCGATAAAGTTAAACTATGCGAAGGCTGTTAAAAATGACATGACCATTAGGGTGAAAAGAGTAAACCAACCTAAGCAAAAAGTTAAAACTCATCACACGTGACACCAGGTGCTCAAAGTCACTGTTTATTATTTTATTTCTTTATTTCTTTATTTATTTATTTATTTATTTATTTATTTATTTCTTTCTTTATTTCTTTATTTCTTTATTTATTTATTTCTTTCTTTATTTCTTTATTTATTTCTTTATTTATTTCTTTATTTATTTCTTTATTTATTTCTTTATTTATTTCCTTATTTATTTTCTTATTTATTTCCTTATTTATTTCTTTATTTATTTCTTTATTTATTTCTTTATTTATTTCTTTATTTATTTAATTCTTTATTTATTTATTTCTTTAATTTATTTATTTATTTAATTTATTTATTTATACCTGCGTTCCCAGCACTTTGAAAAGAAAAATTCGATCTGTATTTTTTTCTCTGACAATGCAATATGATTTCCATGAATAATCTTAAAGCATAAATTGAAAATTAGGTTGTTACTTTAAAATCAGTTTATTCAAGATAATTCAATAATCGCAATTCCACAAATAACAAATAAAAAAATAATTAAAATGTTTAATTAATGCATATTTTATTAAGGAAAACGCTCAATAACATCAATTCAATTTTCTTTAAAGCCATTATTTAAAATAAGCAGATAAAATATTTATAATAAATGTACGTATAATTTTAACATTCAATAAAATCACATAAAAATATTTATTGAAAAATGACAATTACATATTATTATATTTTAATATTTAACACACAAATGTTGAACAAAAATACAATCTCATCTCATAAAATCTATGATAAAATAATTTAAAAAAATCAAATAGCGTTCATTCCGAACTATTGTGAAAACCAATGATATATAATATTAATTGGTCATTTATTTGAATTTAAAAAAAATATAAAAGATTATTTTATTATGTATTAATTAAAAGTTTTATTTAAATAAAATAGAATTTAATAGAAAAACAAAAATAAATTCGATGTAAAAGTTTCGGTATATTTTATAATTCGTAAATACAAAATTTAAAAAAAATTATAATAATAAATGAAAGTATGTATTATTAAAAATAAAAGCTTATTACATTTGTCAATTTTAGTTGATAAGAATTGAAATGTTCTATTAAATGCAGGCACTTTTAAAAATAATAAATCTAGTAGCTATGCTATAAGTACATGTATTTTGTCTATTATTATAAAAAT
>JAABKK020057372.1:0-10823 GCA_011634745.2 Catotricha subobsoleta
TATTTTTAGGTATGCACTTTTCTTGTATTTTTTTAGTCCCGTTTTTTTTTCTAGGTACGCACTATTTATTTCGATGTCTTCTGTTTCTGTTTTTTTTTTGTTTATTTATAGGTACGCCCGACGGTCTTTTCACTCTTTTAATTTGTATTATTTCTGTTTTCACTCGTTTTATTTATTGAACTTATTTATTTATTTTTTTCCTTCTTTTAGATTATTTTTATTTATTTTAACTTATTTAACTATTGCTTATGATTTATTTTTTCTCTTTTATTCTTTATGTATGTATTTAGTTATTTATTTAACTAGGTATTTATTTTTAACTATTTTATCTCACTTCTTTTCTACGAAAATTCTACTCTAAACGATTCTAAGGCGATCAAAAAAAAACTATCGCTATGGCTGTACGTCTGCACACGATCTCCATACAAAATTGAATGCCCCGGTTGGCCGTTCGTCGGCTTTGATAAAAAGCACAAGGCCGGAACAACCAACCGAGTTTCGGGCAAATGGAACATTCTACGCTGCGTACAGTATCATTGTCTTTATTTTGGTCGATACTGCAGCAGCGCAGAATGTTTAAATATTTGCGGTTTATTATTATAGTTTCGTTAGTTATTATGGTTGGTTTTGTATTATGTGTAAATGTTTGTGTTTGTGTAATGTCTTAAAATTAAGGTGCTTAGGTATAATTATAAGATATTTGTTTTTATTCATTTTTATCTTATTTATTCTATTTATTTATTTTATTCTTTAAATTTCATGCACCCCCCGATAGGTAAGCGTTGTTTTTTTTTGTTGTTGTGCTTTAATGCACAGAACAATATTCGAAGTATGTCTCCAAATAGTCAAAAAAACGTTTCAATACATATGAAACACACAAACATATTTCAATCAAAATATCATCATAAATAATTAAATTTAAAAAAAGTAGATCATTCACGGCATGTAAAAAGGCTCAAGCTTTCAGAATATATTTTAACTTTTTAAGTCCGTTCACGGAATGCCTAGATGGCCGTTTTTCAACATTTTGACTATTCAGCCGCCTTAACCACTTTACATAATTTTTTTTTTGTCGTATATCCACATAACTGTTAAAGTTGTGTAGTTTTTAAGCATGTTTGTCATAATATCCAAATCGATTTTATTCAATACAACACTTACCACCGATTTTTAAAAATAATTTCTATGAAGTAAGTAAACAAATGTAGAATTTAGTTTTTCTGATAACAAATTCTATAAAATGTAACTTATTTTATTTTGAAGGCAATTTGAACACTTAAAATATCATTTTCAACTTTAACAAAACAATAAAACTGGACTGACGATATGCTTATTTATTATAATATGAAAAATCTCTCTAGCAATAAAAAAAAAGTTTTTTTTTTTTGCATGAATCTTTAAGAAGAATTAAATTGTGGAAAAATCCAAATAATTAAATTGAAATATAACTTTGTCTAACAAAGTAGAAAATTGTTCGTAAATAAATTTTGTAATTGTTATTTATTTCATGCGGTGCGATGCTAATTACTTTTAAAATTGTTATATTAAACGCTGAATCATATATTTAACATTCCAATTAAAATAAAAATTCAACCTACGCACATTTTGTGTCTATCTCTATCTTTGTTATTAAAAGCTTGAGCCTGCAAATGACATTATTCATATTGTGTTGCTTAACAATAAAATTCTTTGTGATTTTCTTAACCTTCAGCATTTAGAATTTTCTTTTTTGTTATTTCTTTTCTCAAAACAACTTTACAAACTAATTTTTTTTTTCAAATTTCAAATGGCAAATAACTTTAACCCGCATTTGTGTAGAATTGTTAAATTGGCGGCCATCTGTTATTATATTTGCAATTTTACTATTTTACCACCTTTCTCATTTTTTTTTTTATGCGATTTCATTTAAACTATTTCCAACAAACTTATACTGTTATTGTATGCCATATATATATGTTGTAATGCTGGTGGTCTTCGATGCGGTTATTACAATGCTCTATTACCTTACCATCCTACCGTCGTCAAACCATTTCAACCCAAATCACTATCCATTATTAGACTGCCCTGCCCTGTGCACACTGCATACAACATCAAATGTATTAAAGACACTGACTGCGGCCTTAAGCAATTTATCGTTCTACCCTCTTCGCTTTCTAAAATAATAAATTTAATTTCAATTTATGCAACATAAAAGTTATTTTAATAAAAAAAAAAAAGAAGAAAAAAAACTGTTATGGTTTATGTGTGTGCAGGTAAAGCAATTTTTACATTTGAGGAAAGCTCGGTTGTATACTCAAAAAACTTAGTCATATTCCATTTAGATGACTTGCTTTTCAAAGTTTAAATTGAAAACGTTTTACTTTTGATAGTATAGTCTCGTTGCACGGTCTGATGCACACATTTAAATGCATTTCAGCACAGGTGAATGTAATTTTTCATTTCTTTAAGATTTTGATTTTCATGCATTTTAAAATATTCCAAATTTAATATTCTAAATGAAAAATTTGTTCCGGCTAAAGAATTTTTATTGGTTGATTTACGAGCGATATTCTTTTTTTTTTATTTTTTTTTTTTAAGAAAGAGTAACTAATAACCATTATGTGATTTCTGAGGGTTGAAATGATTGCTGTCAGTAAAGATGTATATTTCGATCTGTGGGCTGTATTTGACAAGTTCTTGTATGTTAAATTTTATTTGGAAAGCAGTTTTGTCTAGAAATGATAATGACAACAAATTTCACATATATTTTACTTTAACCTACATGTATATAAAAAAAAAATCTATTCACAGGAAATCATGTTGTTCTCAAAATGCTAACAAGTTTAAATTAGGTTGGTCTTCTTTTATGTGGAAAATAAAATGTTTTCTTCTAATCCGAAATAACCTCTAAGTCATTACAGAACATTTTTTTTAAGAATTACAAAATACAAAACTATGGAATGTGACCAAAAATTCAAGGCATAAATTATTCTCTATACAAATAAATAGCACATTAAATCATATTATCCATACAATAATAAGAACCACACTAATGTTGACATACAAATTTAGGCTAATAGCAAAATTCTTTGATAGGTTATCGAACTTATTAAATTATTAAATGAATTTTTGTCCATGTTATTCCAGCACCCATGCTGTTCATCGACGAACTGAAGCATTGAATTGAAATTAATGGGATTATAGATGAAAAGAAAAAAAAATCTATAAAAACATTCGACTAATTAAAAAAAAAAAAAATTACCTTTGATGATAATTTTTAAAATGAATATTATAAAAAATCACGAAATTGCTTATAGATGATGTCTGTGTTAGACTTTACTTTCATCGAAACAAGCTGGCCAATGGATTGGTACACGACTTCATTTTTGTGAGAAAAAAAATTGGCTCCCAAGACAAAAAAAAAACGAAATATTAAAAAACGTCAATATGTACTTATTTTATTCTTAAAAAAAATTCTGTGTCTTTTGATATTTCGTTTTTTTCTCTATCTATATATCCCCAAAGGGGGGTGTCATTCCTATGTTTAGGAGGGGAGGGGCACCTTAATCTAGTCTAAAGTTAGTCTAAATCTGGCGTAAATCGAAAGCTTCTCTAAACGGAAGGAACTTGCAGGATGGAGGTGATGTTATTTGGAAGTTTAGCCCAAGCGCTGTCTACCCCCAAAAGGGAATGACATTCCTATGTTTTGGAGCTGAAATATTACTTTTGGTAGGATCTATTTTGGCCGACATAAAAGTGTAATTTAGTCTTTGTAAAAGCTAGATTTCAATGCCAAATCCCTCCTAAACATAGGAAGGATGGCCCATTTTGAGGATAGACAGCTAGTAAGCTAAGCATTCAAATGACCCTACCTACAGCCAGCAAGTATCCCCCGTTTATCGGAGCTTTCGATTTAAGTTGATTTACGCTAACTTCAGGGTGATTATTTTAAATGGTATATTATTGATGCTGCATATATTTCTAATAAGTTCTGCCTTAATACGCCTAATATAATATTTAACATAAAACTTATGCTGATTGAATTCCATAGAACAAACTATGGTATGTTTGAACCAATAACTCGAATGTGCAAAATGGTAAATATTTGTAATTGCTTTAATATGAATATTCTTCGACTAAGATTTAAAGAGTTACAATTAAAAGTCACAATTGCTTTATATAGATTTTTCACTTTTAATTTCTTTATTATCATGTTTTATGTTGCTGGATGCGTAATTATCGAATGTAATAAATTTGTTCTGCATGAAGTCATCATATCATGCTATTACGGGCAAGTTATACAGGCCATCTGCCCCTGAATATAAAAAATATTTCGCGACAGACTTTTGATACAACAACAAATTTTCTTCATATTTTTAGATTATTCAATATAATTTTCCTGTCGAAACTCGATAATGAAATCAAATCCCAGGCTACCCTAATCTATAAATGATAAAGTTTATCTTGTTTTCTAATTCACGTCATTAAACCCATAAATACTGAATAAAATGAGCACAACAATTTCATGCGGTTCATCAAAAGCTATATAAGTATATATACGAAAATCATTTACAAACATTCTTGTTTAGTACGTACTTGCTTTCTTTCATATTTCCAACCTCCCATGTGCGTGACTATAATCTTAAAAAGCTAATGCATTTAATTAGTTATATAATTTCATGAAACTTACAATTTACCATAATTTACATAATTCTAAGATTTGAAAATTATTATTCACGATGTTATCTCCACCCTTCACTCTGTTCTGCTCTGGGCTGTTTTGTCATTATTGTTAAATACACAAGTACTGCACAATATGAAATTTTAATGTTCTGTTCATGTTACAAAAACTAGTGAAAATGATTTAACCATGGCTTGCGTACTTTGAATTCTCTATAACTAACAAGCGTCATATAGGAGAATCTGGAAGACGTAGATTATTAAATATTTTAATTAAATTAGTTATGAAAACATTAATAAAATAAGTAGTTACATATTTAAGCAAACGTAATATAAAATTGACAATTTTTGTATATGAAGGTGAACGCAATATGAGTGAAAAATTAAACACTTCAAGGTCAAATTCTGTGTACAAAAACTCAAAATTATATTCCAAAAATGTTTGTTTTTGCCCGTTTGATAACTTTTCTGCCTGCACTCGAAAATTTAAAAATAAAATAAAACTTCAGTATTTGAAGAGCCTACTAGTTTTTAAATTGAATTCAATTTATTAATATGCACTGCATGAAACGAGTTTTAGACGAGTATAATTGAAATGCAAAATACGAGTCAAGCTACGAAATATTAACAGAATTTTTCGGTAATTATGATGTCTTTTAAGGTCGCGAATCCCATTCCAAAGCTACCAAATATGTACAAATTTCGAAATATCGTCCTTTTTCTAAGTTATATGAGCTTGTTCTGAAAATAAGTAAGGATCAAAGTTGACAAGGTCAAAGGACAATGGTCTAATATCTAAGGTGAAAGGTCAGTGGTCAAAAGTCAAAGGTTACAGGTCAAAGGAAGTGGTTTTATTTCAATTTCTTGAATAAAACCTTAAATATAAACAAAATAATTGTACAAATATAATAACAAAATCAATTCACTTTTCTAGAACAAAACATGATATTAGATTATCAGCACCACGCTTCTTTTTTTTTAATGGAAACCGTTTAATCTAAATACCAACATAATAATGCCGTTATAATTTCCATGAAACAGGTTCAAGCTCTTTATCCTTTATTTTATTATGTTTTCGTTTTTAATCGACAATAAATTCATCTGATGAAGTGATATTTTTTTTTTGGCTTGTGTTGTACTATTAACCTATTATATATTGTTCGGTAACAGTTTATTCTAGTAAATAATAAATGACTTATCGTCCATCGCATCAAATCGAAACTAAATAAAATGTAGATTTTTTTTTTTTACAAATGAAATGTGTAATTGCAGTGTAAATTGTAAAATAAACAACGAACTACCAATATTTTGCAAATACGTATTTTCGTATATGATAGCAAATTATTTAATATGAAAATAGACATTTTTATTATAAAAAATCATTTAGCTAATAGCCTGAGGTAGCAGTAATTTCGGATTACAGAGAAAATGTTTCATTTAATTAAAAAAAATAAAAATCAAAATATGAACTGACGTGAAATTAAAAAAACATTGCAAAACTGCCGGTAAAGAAATACCAAAAAAAAAAAATTATTCATTTACATAATTTTTATCGTGATTCACTTAAAATATTTTGTAAAGTTTTCTGCTTGCTCCTTTTTTATTATAATTTTTTGTTTTTTTTTTTTTATAAAATGAAGAAAATAAACTTTTGTGAAACATTTTCTGTTATATTAAGCAATATACGAGGTCCACTCGTAAGTCTCAGTCCAGCATTCATTAATTTTAATAAAAATTAAAAGTTGAATACTTGCAAGCATAGATGCACACACGTTTGTTTTTTTTGGGGGAGGGGGGAAGGGCGGTTGTAAATTTGGAAAAGTTACATAGGGTACATTTTTTTCCATCGCACGCACTTTGTAGGAAATCATATTTTAGAAAAATGAAAAAAAAGATACTCTCCCCAAAATACCGGCGAAAAAACCGCGCTATCACCTAGTTGACTTTTGGAGAAGTGAAAAAGTAACACCCCCTCCCCCCGTGCGCACGTATGCCTGCAAGTAACACGAAATGGTCCATCACAAAGAAGAAAAAAATTAAACAATAATAAAGAAATTTCTTCTTGTTTTTTCTTATCTTTCTTGAAAAATATTTTATTACCAAATATAACAATTCAGCCATCCAACCATCTCACCCAGTAAGCAAATTTAAACTTTTATAGCATATAAAAGGGTAATATTCGGTCTGATCTGACTTCGTCTAAAACTGGTTTATTTTGTCAGTGAGTATTTTCGGTATATACACTCTATTTTTACTTAGTGACCATGGGTTATACTACCGTCTAAAAAACCGAAAAATATAAAATCTATTTAGATAAATGAATAGGTACTAAAATAAAAGTAATTTTTTTTTAACCATAGCATAGATGGCAGAGTTGTTGGCTATGGCGATTGGACACCAGATCAGGTCATAGAAAAAATGGTCCAGGCGTTTTTGCTAAGTGTAATGTTTACTGGGAAATACAATTGGAGTCATTTCTGATTTGTCGCATTCTCTCTGAGGATGCTTCGGAAGGGCACCATCTAATAAGCCGTCGGTCCCGTATATTCTGCAGTACACGGTAAAATTGTTAGATAGCTGTAGTTCTGACTGCAGGCACACTATACAAATTAGGTTTGTGTATCTAAATGAACATGATAACGTTTCCAACTGTGAGCGTGACTTTGTCAATTGCATAACTTATTTTGGGATAGGATGAAAAGTATAAACTTCGTACTTTCGTATTTTTTTTTTTATATGGAGATTTTAAAAACTACGAAGTAAGAAGAAAAAGTACGAAACCTTGTTATACCCCTTATATAATTATACGGAATATAAGTAAATTATTTGAAAATATAGCTAAAAGCAAAGATCGCATAAAAAAAAATTTGTTCGTCAAATAACGCATGACATAAAACTAAATGCAATGAAACCGTAGATTGCGTTGTCTGAGATAAAATAGCGATATTGTCATTCTATATATATGTGTAAATTCTGTGGGTCCCAGTATGTAAACCGTCTTTACATTTAAGAATTGCTTATTGGGTTATGTTCACCCATTTTACTTCCGCTTCATACCAACTAAAATAAACGCAATTAAGTCATTAAAACGTTTAAAGGGTTTTAATACATTTTACATAAAAAAAATGGAGAGCTTGAAATTGTTTATATTAAAAATAAAATTAATAAAAAGAAAAAAATTCACCAAATGACCAGTTTTTCTTCTTTACTTTTTTCTTCATCTTCTTCATTTTTAATTATAATTCTTTCATTTTCGCATTTATAGGGGAGATGAGAAAGAATAAAATTGGAAAAGAAATTATCATAATTTGAAATCGGAATTGAAAACGAAGATTTGTAGCAACAACAACAAAAAAAAAAAAATAATAAAATACAAAACAACACCCTCGCGCTTTCTATATAAAAAGTTTGATCAAAATATATAACATATAATAGATTTTCATAATTTATCAGTATATAAAAAGGTTAATATTTATAATACGCACTTTTTATCTAATCTTAATTATGATATAAAAGTTTATACTTTTCATATAATACAGATTTGTATATGCCATAGATGTCAATAAATTTACCTTTGACAAATTCAATTGTTTTCATACAAAAATTGATGAAAATAAGTATTTTCTAAATGTATTTTTAATAAAAACAAATCTAATTTCAGCAAAAGAAAAAGCAATAAAATAATTCGCAGTTTAATGGATTTGCACCCTGCGCTTGATAGTTTTATGCTTTATCATAGGTCTGCATCAGGGCCTGTTCTAAGGAATATTTGGAACTGCATCTGTTGAAAGATGGGGGATGGGGTGAAGCCCACAGCCGGCGGAGGCGAAATTTTTTGTAGATATGTTGCTAAAATGTCTATGAAAATGAAAAATGTTATATTTGGAGAAGCCTGTTTGTCTTTGTGGAATGATTGGAAAGATCAACCGATTGTGGAATAAAAAAAGAGACATAAATCCCAAATATTATACGCTAGAGGGCTCAACTCTATATACATCGAAATTGGCTACGATTCCACAATTAAATTTCACAGTTCTAAAAATCCGCCCAGGAAAGATATACTGCATACATTGAATTGCCTATGACTCGACCATTCTGACGTCTAGCATCGCACTCTCTTCATAGTTTCCCCGATAGAGCTCAGCAGAAAAGGAATTCTATTATATATCGAATTGCGGTCACCATTTCATCATTCAAACATCATATTAAAAAATTAAATATGGTATAAAAATATACCAAAAATGAAACATGGTATGAAATCATACCAAACCCTATTATTTATTATGTAATAACAAACTGCCAAACATGGTACATGGCTTTATTTTACAAGAACAAAATTGTGCGTCTTTTGGTTGGTTAAAGACCAATACCCTACCACTAAATCTTAAAATAAAACATGTGTTTTGCAGACCTGTCTGTCGTCTTGCCCACTCGTCTATCTATACCATTGAAATAAAAACGTTCATTGTGCAAAAATAGTTATATATTAATTCATAATATTTATAAGTACATAATAAATTTATACCAGTTGGGTTAAAATTTCTTATCTACAAATTCATATTAAATACTTAAAAAAAATACAATGTTGCAGTTATATATCGTTTCGATAATAAAAATTATTAACTGGGATAGTATTTGAACAAACAAAGAAACAAACAAAAAGTATTAAATCTCTTTACATATACTCTGTTTTTCTCATTCCATTTTTGCTGTTTCTTCGTCTCCTTAAGAATTAATTTTTCAACATGAATAATATGCTAATTACATTCCATACGCTTCTACGTAGAGTTACAAACGATGTCGTACATCAGCCATCAAACAAAATACATCAGGCGCTACAGCATACCATAAACAAAATTTAATAACATCGCAACGAACAAGAAAAATTATTATAATTAAATTATGTTTGGATGTTCTTCTTTTTTATTTTTTTTTCTGTTCATTTTCATTAAAAAATAAATACATGAAAATCCAAGAATGATAAATGACTTTGTGGTGATGTATTTTTTTGTTGAATTAAAATGTCTATGCATTTAATTATGAGCAGACGACAATAAGTCGATCAGATTTACTGGTAAACATATAAAAAAATAATAATTATTCATAATTGTATTGAAAATACTTATATAATGCCCGCAGTAAATACGCACACATCATTTTTTGACTGTCGTTCTATTTACAACTGAAAACAATATCATTTCTTACCTTTAGAGATTCAGATTTACGAACAAATATAATTTTTATAAACAACTGAAGGCCTTCAGCCAACTTGTACAAGCTACAAGCTAAAACCCTTCAGCAGTTAAAGTGAAAACAGCATGAGTAAACTACTAATAAGTTGCTCTTTGTAACGAATCTGGGAATGGGTACTGGCGCACGGCGGCAAATACGGCTATACTCGAGGTTTGGGTTTGTAGGAAGCAGAGATGAAATAGTATGTTTTTTTAGTTTTGCAAAATATGAATTGCATACAGCGTCGTTTGGTTCGCGGTAGTTTTGGAGAAATAGTAAATAGTATGTTTATTTAGTTTCTCAAAAGTCGGCTAGGGGACAACGCGAGTTTTTTTTTTAAACTAATTGGAAAGTGAAGAACTTTTTTCTTTTTTTTTTTGGGCGGCAAAGTTTATCTTGCACACTAGTTAATTTTGTCTAGAAACAGCGCTGAAGGCGGACCAATTCCTTAATCTTGCCTATAGCGATACTATAGTGCCAAGATCCAACGGTACGGCACTGATTGAGTACAAATAGCAAAACTAAAAATTAAAATTAAATATATTGACCTCATCATTTGATTCTATTTGGCACCCTGTTCCCACCTGAACATTTTATTTTTTTTTGTTTGTTTAAGTTTACATAATAGGATTTTAAAGAGACATTTCTGATTCTATTTTAATGGAATTCGGTTCTAATGGTAAGGAAAAATGGGCGCATGGGGTTTGACTCTTGACTCTTGAGTCTGTTCCATTATAAATAACATAAAAAATGTGAGATTTAACAGATTGGTTCTAAAGCAATGCATTTATTACACTTTTGCACATCAATATAATTTCTCATAACTATACATTGCCTCTCATTTTTATCAACATTCCCGGCAAACAAAATGTGTCGTGAAAGGACTTAGATGCGCAATGTGCATGTAATTGCGCACCTGAAATTTTGCGAAA
>JAABKK020057373.1:0-10820 GCA_011634745.2 Catotricha subobsoleta
CATCATCATGCGTTAGTAAAACTTGCAGACATATTTTTGACATATTTCTGTTCTATAGTACATATTCTTTGGTAAGACTTTGAAGAATAAAGTAGTATTTTATAAAGTAAACTTCCATTGTCGAAATATAAAATATTATTTCAGTTTAAAAATAATTTATCATTAGTTTACCGGAACATATTTAAAGAATAAAACCAACTATTCTACATGTATAAATATTTTCATTTTTAAAATCCCAGCTATACGCTACTTACTTACCCAACAAAATATTCTGTATAATCGAAATTACTCTCTAGCTCGCCGTAATGTTTTCACTTATACATTCGCCGCAACATTTAGTAAATGTCAAATTATTATTTTCCCGCGCTTTTTACAATTTTTTTTTTGTTTGATGCATTTCAGGTGCAAAGTTTTATGTCATTAAGTTAAGTTTCTATTTTTAAAAAAATTATAAATGCAATTATTTAAGGAATAATATTAATTATCTGATACACCGAAAGAATAAAATAATGCGATTTTGAAAGAGAAATTTAAATTTAGACAGCGTTATGTGGAATGTAGATAATTTTCGGAAAATAGAAAAAATTGGTGAAGGAACTTATGGTGTTGTTTATAAGGCCGTAGATACTGAGACGGGAAAAATTGTAGCCTTGAAAAAAATTCGGCTGGAAAGGTTTGCGATTATTAATTTACTAAATTCTTTTTGTTTTAAACAATCGCAGTTTTGCTCTTATTCAAATTAACTATTCAACAAGTCATATATGTTCTAACCAATGATATTTAATAAATATGTATAATTAAATATTATAACGTCCTGTGGCAGTTACATTTAAAAATTAAGATGAAGCGGCATTAAACAAAGATTATTGGAATAGCTATAACTATAATTTTTAATTATTTTTTTATAATTAAAAATATTTTTATATTTAATTATTTAATTTTTTTATTTACTTGTAGTGAAAGTGAAGGAGTGCCATCAACCGCAATACGCGAAATATCATTACTCAAAGATCTCAAGCATGACGCCATCGTTCCATTGTACGATGTTATTATTGCCGACAGTAGTTTATATATGGTATTTGAATTTCTCAATATGGATCTCAAAAAGTTATTGGACAAAGCCAAAGATGTATTTACACCAAATTTAGTCAAAGTAATTTAACCAATTTGCAATTAAATCGAAAACCTTTTTGTTGGAATTAAGTCTAATTGTTTTTAACAATTTCTTTAATAACAATACAGAGTTACATGCATCAAATGCTCGACGCAATATCTTTTTGTCATTTAAATCGTATATTACATCGAGACTTAAAACCACAAAACTTACTAGTGGATGCAATTGGTCATATAAAATTAGCTGATTTTGGATTAGCTAGATCATTTAATCTGCCAATGCGGGCGTACACACATGAGGTTGTAACATTATGGTATCGGGCGCCTGAAATTCTGCTAGGAACAAAAATGTATGCAACCGGTGTAGATATTTGGAGTTTAGGTTGTATATTTGCTGAAATGGTATAGTAATTTAATACTTAAAAAATGATACGAATTTTCTTTATTGGATGAATAATTTCAAATTTTAATGGTTTCATTGCAGATATTGCACAAACCATTATTCGCAGGTGACAGTGAAATTGATCAATTATATCGAATTTTTCGTATGCTGGGTACACCAAATGATAAAATATGGCCTGGTGTAACCCAACTTCCTGATTTTCGATCAATATTTCCAAAATGGGATCCACAAACCTTACCCACTGCTATTTCTCAACATTCTGATAAAGATCTCTGTGAATTATTTAAGGTAAATGGTTATAAATTATTTGAATTTATCGACTACCATCATTATATTATAATTTTTGTTTTGTTTTAGGAATTAATGGTATTAGATCCATATCGAAGAATATCAGCTAAAAATGCAATGCAGCATGCATACTTTGCTAACGTTGAAATAGTTCCAAATGTTTCATTACCAGTTGATTCGCCATAAAATGACTTTTTTCGATCAAATGAGTATAACAGAATTAAAAACCGCCGATAAACTCACTACCATATATGTCTGTAACGAATTTTTGGTTCTGATAAATACAAAGAAGGGTGACTAATTTACATTTGATTTTGAGTGCAAAAAGTCTTACATATTGTTTTTCTTTTATTTTATTAGAAGAAAAGATAATGTCACATTATTAATGTGATATCATAAAAGATCAAAAAATTATTTCTTAAGATTTTTTACATTATACTCAAAATCAAATGTGGGGTGCTCATTAAAAACTCGGTATCTCGGTATAGTCTGTTAAACTCGGTATTCGGTATATTTTCCCATAAAGAAATAAATACCGAATACCGAGATACCGAGTTTTAATGAGTATCACTATTAGTGAATTTTGTAATATATTATTTAAAACATATGTTATAACAAATTATGATGTTATTTAATTCAGTATTTCAATTTCAATCTGATTGTAAATTAAATACATTACATATTTCGTTAAAACTTTTAATTTATTTGTAAATCAAAATATTTATCTTCTTATCTATCTTTATAAAAGTATATTAATATAAAAGTGTATTAATATTAATTAAATTCGAACATAAATTCTATTTTGAATTTGAAATATATATACATATTTTTTTGTTTTTTTTTGTTTTTTGGTTGTCCTCTTGATTTAAGGCTTTTTTATTTGCTAGTTTTTTTCTTCTTTTTTTTTTAATTTATAATGTACGTATGATGCATTTAAAATATATTACTAAACTAAAAAATTATGTAAAAGGCAATAAGTTTGACTGTTCGCCATGATGTGTCTTAAGAAAGCAAATTACTCAATAAATATATAGTTTGTGTGATACACAAAATTTATGTTTTACTATTGTGTCTCTAAAATAGATTACTTGGAATGCAATGCGCTCTCAGAAATTGATTTAAAAGATTTTTTTTTATTTCAATGAATTTGTCAGAATTGTTCTATCTCAACTCACTTAAGTGCACCTAATATGCTGGATACAGCTCATATGAGAAAAACTCAACAGCAACGTAATTAATACTTTCCGAAATTAATTTTATAACTTTTATATAAGTTTTTAGAATCCATAATAAATCAAAACATAATTTTTCGATACACATTCGGTTTCTATTAGGTAAACGATTTTTTTCAAATTTGTTTATATGAGAAGTTATCACTTCATTAAAATTCGGACTCAAGTTCAGTAATATTATAAATTATCTGATACGAATATTGAAGAAATTTAAAATAAAACAATGAAATATTGCTAAATAATTATTAATTAATAATTTATTTCTTTATTTAATTAAGTATAAATAATTCTTCTAGAAGTAAATTAATAATAAATCAATTGAATTGAAAACAAACAAACATATACTTTTTGACAATCTTTGATTGTAATTCTATTGCAAGACATTTTAATTCTATTAAGATATTTAAATGTTATCACATTGCATTTATGTTAAGGCCATAATGGTTTTTTTTTTTTTTTTTTTCATTATAAATCGTTATCTATTCACAATCTCAATTAAATTTCTTATATTCCCAGGAAGACACTAGAATTGAAGTTAATAAATTATATTAAATAATCTTAATACTGAAAATTATTGAAGCTAAAAATTATGATGATAATACTCGCCGATAATTAATCGGCTTAAAAATGATAAAGCTAAAGAATGAGAAAAGCTATTTATTGCTAAATAATGAGTTTAATGGTGTGAAAAATGTGGTTCATATTAAAATGAATATTAATAAAAGAGATAATTAATAAAAATGTAAACGAAGTCAAAAAACGTAAAAATTAAAGAGAAAAAAAAATTGTATTAAAGTAGCGTCAAAGTTATATGTTATCAATGATTTTTGTATATAAGTATTGGATGAATATGAATATAGTGAAATTTTAGAATTTTCACGTTAGTTTTAGAAAATATAATAGGAATTTCTATATATTTAAATAATTTTAATATGAAAAGAAAAAAAAAAAAATAAGTGAATTACTATTATATAAATACATATAATAATTCAATTGATAATTTTCTAAGAAGCCTCCAGTGCATTTAAAAATAGATTCTTAAAATTAAATTTTTATTTCCTAATATATAATTCTTCTCTTTTTACATTATTGTCGAAAAAATTTAAGTAATTATTGAAAATAATTAATGTAGACTAAGATGTATAGACTACCGCTTTTAACCAGTTCCATGTTTACCACTCTCAAATAGACCTTTCTTAAAAAATGGTGAGAACTCCACCAGTGTAGTTTTGCTCAAACCAAATCCGCTGGCGCCTTCATAAATTGGTGATTGTGGTATTTTTGAACAAACCATCAGCAAACGACGTAAATAGATTTCTAATTGACGACGGCGATTACGTGCCACCGATTCACTATTCGATGAAAATATTTCGCGACGTGGAAACGTCAATGAAGTAATCTAAAAGCGGAATAAAGAAAGAATGTATAAATACAAATATTTAATTATTATTATTATTTTTTTAGCAAACCTTTTCACCATAACAACTTTGCATAGATAAATGTAATTCACGAAAACGACTATATCTCCGCAGTAATGTCCATTTCTCATCAATTAGTGATATACGAACCTCATATTCGAAATGGGTTTGCTTTCCAGCACCACGTACTACATAGCTGGGAATGGTTATATAATTTTCTGTTGTTTCATCTAAAATTAATACAAAATATAACATTAAGTTCAATAGTTATATCATATTTATAGATATTTTTTGATTTTTTAAAATCAATTTCTAAGACCAAAATTGTCGGTTCGTTTTTGTGTAGAAATAATTATCATACCTGAAGCAATCGTTTTTCCAAACTAAATTATGTACTAAAGAAATTTTAAAATAAATAATGAATCATATAACAGTCAAAGAATTTAAGATCTACCCCAAGCAAATTGACATGTAACTACCCAAAAATAAAAATTTGAAACTGATTTATTTTCGTAGAAATTAAAAGACTGGCTTAACACTAAGATTGGGAACAAAAAACAGAGAAGAAACGTCATACAAGTGTGGAAAAAAAGTTAGTTAATAGTTTGTGGCAGCGAGACGTAAAAAAGTATATATGTATAATATACTGAACTTGGTTCTCGGTTAGCCATAGTGGAGAAAACTTATAAGCAGTAAAATAATAAAAGAAGAGCTCGGTGATCAATTTTTGGTAAAGAAAGAATTAATACTCGTCGGCGAAAATCGATGTATAACACGATAAAACGATAGTTAGATGACAGAATGGTCCTATAGCGCAGCAAACTAATTTTATTCAGAATTAGGTTTTCTCAATAAAAAATTGTAAGTTTTGCTACAGAATAGTAAAATGTTGCAAATGGGGGATAATAAAAAAAAAAGTTATGTTTTGATATTTTTTTTGGTAGAGAATTAAAAAATAATCCGACTTTTATTCTACGGCCAGTAATTTTTTTAATTGTTTTTTTTTTTTTAAATGGTTTTAAAAATTGTAAAATACTGATTTTTAAAAGCCGAAGATGAACGTGACTATGGCAATACTAAAAAAAAAATTGGTAATAAAAATATCCCATAAAAAGAAAAATTCCGCTAATTCTGTGGGCAAAGCAATTTATTTTGTTATTGTATTTTCCCACAGAAGTACATACAGCGCCATATTTGTGGAGTTAAAATATAAAACCAATAAGAAATAAAAAATAAAAAAATATGTGTCTAATATTTTTTTATTCTCTACCAAAAAAAAATATCAAAACATAACTTTTTTTTATTATCCCCCATTATATGTACTTTTAGTTTTTACGTACCGGTACCGGAAGAACCATGTAAACAAAAGAAATAACATGAAAACAGAATGGTAGAGATGTAGTTAACTAGATGTATGGAGTATGGTTTTGATAAATCTGAAAATGCAATCCATTTATTTTAAATGTTGAGTTCATTTGATATTCTTCATGAAAAAAAGTCATTTTTTTGGGGAAGAAAAGAAGCCATTTATCTTTTTGAGAAGTTATGTTTGTTATGCACTACATGTAAAACATGAAAGTGCCTTACTAGATTTGTTTTTTTTTTGTCGGTCCCCCCTTGATTTCAAGAACTAGTGAGTGGAACGGATGGAGATAAAACTTATACTATGTTGTAAAGCAACTGAATGTGATCTCAACTAAAAAAAATCATAGTTCATGCCGAAAGGGTAAAGGTCATGGACAAAGGTTAAAGGTCGAATGTCCTCTTTATCAGAAGCAATTGTATCAATCGGGATAAAAATTATACTATGTTTTAGAGTGTCTGAAACTGGTCTTGATCCCAAAAGGTCAAAGGTCATGGGCAAAGATCAAAGGTCAATTTTTTGTTATTTTTTATTTCTCTCAGATTATTAATGGGTGGATAAGGATAATACTTATACTATCTTTTAGAGTAACCGAAACTATTCGCCGAGCGGAGACCGGACCCGTACAACTTACATGTAGTGTATATATAAATAAATTGGATACGAATCTAATTTTAATAGTCTTTCTTGTTTTTATTTGAAATTGTACGCTCTGCTCTCTAAACTCAATCTGAAAATATATATAATATATTCACGTTCATGAAAAACGGTAAAGTACGTTCGGCGCTAACTGTTTGCCTCAGACCAAAAATAACTAATCTACAATTTTTTTTTTAAATTAATAAATGTTTTATAGCCAATAGCTATTTAACTTACGGTTATCATCAATTGGTCTTGATAGTATGCTACTTGCTGAGTATTGTGGCCTTTGACAATCCTCATTATCATCAGAAATACCACCGTGAGAACGTCGACCTTTAACTCCTATACTTTCACTTGAATTTGAGTTCTCTTCCAAAGGTTTTATACGTGAATGATTCCCTAAACATAATTCACCATCATCCAATCTATCACCGCAATCCAAATCTTTTTCAAAACTAATGTATTGCTTTTGAAGCTCTTGTAATTTTGAAATTTGTTCATCCAATTGATGTTTATTGCAATCGTTCATTTCTAAATTTTTCATAATTTGTGCTTTTTGTACCGCAATATTTTGACGTAATATATGCATTGCACAAATTGATGAATATGCTTGCGGCTTTTGCTGTCGAAATCGTTTTGAAGATGATGCTTTAGGTTCGGATGGATTGAGAAAGTTATTTTCGTTTTGTGTGGTTGAACTTAACGATGAATTATCATCGCTGAAATTTGTATTTTTGTTACTGATTTCATTTACTGAAAATAAATAATTTTTTTCATTTGGCGTTGATGCTAATAACGATTCTGCTTTCTCTACAGATTCTACACTTTTTGGATTACAATTAACGTCCAATTCATTGTCAAGTGGGTGTTCCTCAATATTACTGTCTGTTGCTCTTGTCTCTTGTTTCGCATGTGAACTAAAGTTTTTTGTAAAAATAAATATAAAGATTATTGAAAATAATTAAATAATAATAACAAATATTTAAATAATTTACAATTTCTTCGTCGCCAGCATATCTCCATATTCTGTAATTTCAAGGTGCAATGCTTTTCTTTGATCGTCAATTACTAAAATGTTTTCATCAAATTGGGTTATTTGATCAATATATTCTTGAAGGTTTTTCTCTTTTTCAATTAATTCCATCTCGAAATGTAAAATGTCGTCATTCTAAAAGAACGAAATATATGAACTAAGTACTCGAAACTTCGTTTCTTAATTTCTAAAAAGAAAAAGAACTGTGTCTGATAATATCTTCACATACATTTTTTTTCACTGTTTCTTGAATGTGTCTTGATTGTCCAGTAAATGTTTTTGATTGCGATACTTCCAATAATAAATTACATGATTCTTCTAATGATAATGGGGTAGAATTATCAATTATTTGCGTTTTAAACTATATAAAAAAAAAATTGTGATTAAATTTATCCTCAAAAACTATGTATTTTATAAGATTTATAATAATTTAAATAATTAATTAATTAAAAATGTAATTAATTTAAATAATTTAAAAATAGAAATAGATATAAACACTACCTCATCGCATTCTCCTCTATCTCGTATTTCTTGAAGTTCTTTAGTCGCATATTCATAAAAAATACGTTTCATTGAAGTAACCTGTGTTTGTAATGCCGATATCTGTTTAACAGCAATGTCAATCTATAGGTGCAAATAAACCATATTATAAGGCAATCAACATATTTTATTGAAAATTCTACATTATTCGAAATGGGAAGCATACCTGAGTTTTCGTACTACTTTTTTCCCATGAATTCATTTCACGTTTAGCCACTAAAAAGTCATCACGACAATTTGCAATTGTCAATTTATCACAATTTGATTTCTCTAATTTTTCTAATTCACTTGATAATTGCTGCACTTTAGTTTTATGCTGCTCATACATTTGAATACGCTCCTAATAAAAAATATATAAAAAAAAACAATTAACAAAAAAAAAAAGTTAAAAATAAATTTAAAAAATGTTGATTAAAATTCATTACGAACAATATTAAGTTGTCTTAGAGCACATTCAATTGTTTCTAAAATTTCACGATGTTCTTCTTGCAAATCATCATGTTGTTCTGAGGGAGAATATGTTTTATCACGTTTCGTTGGTAGAAGTGCTATTGATATTTCATCGTCATTGAAACTAAAAACATAAAATGATATGATCCATAATCTATAGAATTATTCAAATAAAATAATTACCAATAAAGACTTCCATTTAAATTTTCACGTGAAGCAGCAATTAACGACAGTCGTGACAGATCATTTCTAGATCTACTACTAGTTGCTCCTTTTCGTAGCTTTGCCGCTTCAGCAGGGTTATTGTACCGAAACATATTTGTACGTCCCAATAATAAAATATCTCCTTGGCTAATTGCTGTTGGCTCGATAATTAAATTTGCGTTTAACCAGCATTGAGCTCCGGTACGTGGATGAATAATTGCCATTCCATTTAATAGTTTTATGCTACAGTGTTCTGGCAAAATACCAATACCGCTTAACATGATATCCACTTGCTTACATTCCTCGATCATTGAATTATTATCATTAGCACTTGTTCCAATTATTGTTTCACCTTCTTTCAAACTGTATAAAGTTACACCAGTACTATTATCACCATGAATACCAATTAAATGAGGTGCTTCTGAATCAAGAACAACACCAACCCCAGATTTTCTTAGACCAAGTGCCTTCTCTTCACGTAAAATTGATTGAGCCTCACGCCATTTCTCTGCCCATTCCTCGGTTAAAACTTTCTCTTGTGCTTCTTTTTTCAAAAGATCTTCTAACATTTTCGATGATGTTTCAAACAAAGATGAATCACTAGCATCATCGGCCGTTAGCATACTCTTTAATTTCATGATTTCTTCACGCAATTCACGGATCAATTTAACATTTGGATCCTCATTTATTGTTGGTTTATTAATAATATTCTTAGCTCTGTTGGCATATCTCAATGTGCTCAATGTTTCGCTATAATTACAATCAGCTGGAGATATTGCAGCTATCATAATTGTCTTACTATTTCCTCCTAAACTGTCTTTTAATAGCCATGTCAATACAGAATCACGATAAGGTATATAAACGTTCTTTTTAATAGGCTGTTGATTTAGTGATTGTGTCATTAAATTAGATTGTTCAGCTAATGCTGATATAACACTGCCTAATGTTACTAGCGATTTATTTATGTGAGCTCCTTCTTTCAAGCGTTGACCGGTTGCCCCTGTCGCATTTGCTCTTTCACTACCTACAAGATAGTTTTATAATTGAATAAGTATCATAATATTTAATTAGAAATGAAATATGTAATTCAGGATGATTTGGAATTCAAATGATCTCTAAACTATTTTTATTCTTTTTTTGTTTTCTATTTATAATAAAGAAATTAATTATTGTCATAATACCATTAATGCAACAAAATGAATTAATTGAAGTTGTAAATGGATTAAATACCTGCTAAATCGACTAAATGGATTTTCGACACTGTTTCACTAGGCATTTCATCCATAAAACCGGCTTGAACAAATGTTATTGTGAAAATTGCATGACTTCGACTACTTGTATCGTTCATATTTGTACTAGCCGTAGTACGCAGTATATTACCACGATCTATACATCCCTAATTTATATAAAAACAAAACAAAATTAATTTCCGATTAATAAACTCAAATTTATAAAATTTACCTGAATTTCCTCATAATTTGAAACTGGATGCTGCGATAAATCTTCAACATATGGTCCAAGAATACGATGTTCGCGTACACGTAAACCGTGACCTGTATTTGATGTGGAATTTAATAAATCCTTGACACGCTCATTATAAATTTCTAAATAGCTGACATTTGTTTTGTACCCGGTGCCAGCCTTTTGACCCAATTCCATTCGTGAAAACATCGCTTTGCATATCCGTGGTATAAGTCCCTGTGCTTCTGGTAAACCCATCATTGTGTGGGTTTTTCCACTGCCTGAGAAAATATAAAAAGTCTCTTATGAACAAAAAATATTAAGCAGAAAATTAGAAAAATTATTTACCAGTTTGACCATATGCGAGAACACATGCGTTGTATCCTGGAATGTATTGGAAATGTATTGTTTTTAATAAGATAAAATAATTTCTAATTGTAGTTCAATTAGTTATAAATCAATATGGGTATAGTCAGGCCCTCCGATAGGATGAGAGAGGCCGAGGCCAAATCTAATTTTGCGACGCGAGGCCGCTTATTTTTTCAATTCATTTTATTTTTAATTTTTTTTACGTTTTTTAACAATTTTAATATATGTCGATGAGGAAATAACTTTATATTTTAAGTGAGTTTGCAATATTTTGACTTTTGACGCTTCTAGCATGCACAAACAA
>JAABKK020057374.1:0-10820 GCA_011634745.2 Catotricha subobsoleta
TTTGAGAAAACAATTTTTTTATTTTAGTGCAATCTGGAATTTTCGAAAAGAAAAATTTCCCCATACAAAAGTCGGTCACCCTAATATATATCATTGCCTTGGCATATATTTTTGATAATTCCGGAAGTATTATTATTTTTTAATAATACTATTCAGTATGACGGCTCTGTAGTCTAAATATATTTGTTGAAGTTTGTGCTCGCTGCTTTTGAAGTAGGTTTAGTAAAATAAACAACAAATTGAATTTAAATCCACTACATACACAATACAATTTTATTGATAAATATGGATCTATTTCATAAATTGAATTTCGAAATCCTTGGCCTGATTTCTTTTCAGCTACCTTTCTCTAATTCAATAAACCGATAACTTTGTTTCAGAAAATGTTTGATTTATCAAAAACATATTGCATAAGTTGCAATTAAGTTTGTTGATATGGTATATTAGAGTGAAATACTAAATCAAGTTTTATTTTTATTTGGCTTTTTTTCGTTCGATAAGTATGTAGGTATACCTAAAATCTTAACAGCAAAAGTATCGATATTTTAACAAAATCCGTTTACTATGTCTGTTAAAATAACAAAATGCTCGTAGTCTTTATAAATTTGAAGCAATCAGCATAAAGCTTTCACAAATAGTTTGGTTTGTTTATAACTTGCAAGTTATTAATCAAATTACTATTTTCTATATTCTCATATGAATGTGTTATATACCAATAACATAAATCGTATGTAAGAATTGAAATACGTATAATAAACTTTCATGTTTCCATTATTACAGAATAGATAACCAAACCGATTGTTAGATTTGTTGATTCCAAGTGCCCTAATGTTTGAACAAAGTACAATTTACTTTTCATTAAAAATAAATAAAATAAATGATGTTATTATTTGGGAACTGTTATATTGCTATGTGCCATACTCGATTGAAAATTTATTGATTTTCATCGTCAATAAAATCTCATATATTTTTCATTTGATTAGTCTGTTATCCACTCAAATTTTAAAATAAAATTTTATGGAAAGCAATAACGTCCTTAATTCTATTTAGATAAATAAATACTATTTTTTATATAGAAACATTTTCATATACCATGTTTCTGGTATAAAATAAAAAATAAGAAAATGGAATTAGATAGACGTAAAAATATAAATAAGGTATTTTCTATTATATTATTTCTTTTATAGCAAAAAGCATTTGTAATAAAACAAAATTGATATTTCAGCAACATTTTATATCATTCAGATGTAGAAAGCATCAAAAACTCATCAAAATACGTTTAAATTTTGCATACAGAATATTTTTTTTTTTTAATGTAATGGAAATATAAAAATAAACAAACATCTTCAATATTTTTTTATTATTATGTATTATTATTTTTTTTTTATTTTTTTAAATCAATTGAATTCAATTTGCAATGCAGTGTTTTACTCAATGTGCTTGCTACAGAATAACATATCAAAAAATATGTTTAAGATATATTTTTTTTTTTCGAAAATAACAAGTGAAATAAAAACCATTAACAGACATTTGAAATTACGTTAAATATTCTCTTACATTTTGGAATATACAAATAAATTGTCTCATATTTAATTTCCTTTAACAACTTTGTTGCGTTTAAAAGAGATATTTGTTTCACACCATAAATAGGTGGCTTAATAGGTGGTAGGAGAAATTTCATAAATAAGAGTGTAATGTGAAAAATAAAGAAAAACCGAATAGAGTGACGGTAGCGTTGATAACGAAAACATATACATACTATGGGTAGGTAATATGAAGGGTGATTGCAGAGCATAAAATATATAGCTATTAGCTATATTGTGGTTGCGATAAGATTCCCTTTTAGTCGTTGATGCCCTTTATTAGATAAAATATAGGTTTATTATTCTAGACGTAGTTACCTCAGAGTTTGTGTTATCTCGTGTTTCCGTTACTTATAAAGTATATGACTAAATAAGGGCAAAAGAGTTGAAAATTTACAGAAATTGGGGGATAAAAAATAAGAATAGGAAAACTTCTCGTTTATTGAATGGAAACGAATATATTTAAACCATTTTTATTTCTTCCAGTAAAATAGAAAATTTGCTTAATTTCAAAGTTCTACCCTGATTCAAATTAATATCTAAAAAAAATATAATTTAATTAGCATGCTGTGTTTTTGTTGAACACTGTATTTAATGCGCCCCTTTGTTTTTAATGACCAAAAACATAGTTTCACAACTTCGTGCAGTTAACTTTTTCTAAATTATCGCCCATTTACTTGACTTGCTTTATATGAAATATAATGAGTAGTATATACATGTTTTTCTTAAACAAACCATTCCACGCATCCTCGTCCACCCATAAAGCAATTTATAATATGAATAAGAAACTTTGTGCCAAGACTACCTACTAAATCTCATTAGGTACCTCAATACATTTCGACTACGTATATAAAGTGATATTAGTTTATTTATAGTTCTTTCATTCATATCCATACATATTTTCTACTCATTCGGTGTAATACGTCCAACTCATATGATGCATGATGCATACTTTATAATATGTTTAACAACGAATAATGGACAAATTTATTTGTGGCAACCTTGATGTGTATTGAATTCAACCAACCCAGCCAACCAATCTGTACACGTCTTTCTTCTTATACATAAATATGTTTAATGCCATTATTACAAAAGAACAGACCAAAATTTTCGATGTGATACAATATAATATATTGCTAGAAAACAACTTACAAGCTATTCGTATTTAGTACAACGTTACGTATACGAGAAAAAAAACAAACAAGAAGAATAGAAGAAAAAAAAACAAACGAAAACCCCGAAAAGCCTTTTTTTTGCATTCATTCTTCACTCGTCCTATTCGTCTTATTCATCTGTATCAGTCTTTTTTATCTTAACATATTCTAATATATCTATTCGGATACCACTGTATAGCATAAATTCTAAATAGGCTGAGGTTGAGTGTATATGCTATAATATATGTGCGTCGCAATCCACATTGTATCGTTGATACCTACATTTGTAAATAACCTCTTTTGGTAAATATTAATACATTATACATTTTACATTAGATACCTTCTAACCTAACTAACTACCAGGTATTAGCTATGCTGAAAATATATACAAAATACATAATATACATGAAGAGCTTTAAGTGCGGTCGTTTGAAATATTCATTTGAAAACTAAATCAATTTATTTCGAACAAAATGATGAACTCTTTCAGTAGTGCTTTTCTTTCATCCGAAAATTACATTTTTATCTCGTCAAAATTTTGGTTGTGCTATTTTCATTTCTAAATATAAGGGTTTGCTATGCTCTCAATATGTTTTACGATTTTATTTTTTTTCATATATTTTTATCTATATTTATATTTGCAAACGGAAAGAAGGCTTTGGCTAGGCTATGTACCATAAGTGAATATAGAGTAGATAGCCATTTAAAAAAAGAAAAAAAACTGTATAAGTAATCGTATGAGTTTACTTTCAAACGATACACACACATACTTAGTTATTATATGGTATTCTAAAAATTCATATAATGAAATACCCAAAGAACTCACATAAATAAATTCGCTTCGTAAATACTCCATGTTATTTGGTTCTGAACGAAAATAGAATTGGAAGCTATAAGATTTCGTTTTATTGCTCAAATGTTTTCAATTTTATTAGATTTGATTGTAATTTGGTGTTAAAATGGTACCTATACGGAAAATAAAATTTACAGTACTTATGGTATTTCCTGAAACGCGATTCTATCTAATATACATTATTATTCTATACAGATTTCGTTTACTGAAAACCGTCAAAAATAATGCCTATTGCGCACATAAACCAACGGCACTTCCTTTTTGCTTCGATTAAATGTAATTATTTTATGTATTTAAGTGTACATAGAACATTATCTTTGCCATTATCGTATAATATATTTGAATATATATAATACTAATGTTCAAATGAAATTTAATTAAGTTTATAGTTATTAGTTTGAAAGTATATCTTCATATCAAAGTGCTTTTAAATGACATAATTAAGAGAAAATTTATATTTATAGATAGTTTTAATCTAATATTGTTAAGAGGCTGCAACATAATATATGAGCAATAGTGAAAATCATATGCTTTTATACATTTTTAAAATCTATAATTGACTTTGCTGGAAAATTTACGTTTCAAGAAATTACTGTCGACAATCATTTTAAATAAATTAATATCACTTTTAAAAAATGTCTAACAATTTTTTTATTATATCTTTATAGGTAAATTTCATTATTCTACATTATATGTTGAAAATACATTATTACGAGTAAGTGTTCTAACCATAAAGTAATTTTCCGTATTATCAGTCCAATAAAAATATTTATTAGTATGCTTAACAAATTGAATGGATAGCTAACTATTTTGTTGGCATTTAAGCTTAGAAAACTCAAATAATATTATTTCGAGTCTAATGCTTAATATGTATTTGTCCAATACCTTAATTTCCCCTATAATCACAACACTGAAATCACGAGCATCGTTAATCTCCTTCTGCAAATATCCTTTTTTTTTATTTTATTTCATTTTTTTTTGTATTACATCTACATAATATTCCCATGGTCGACCTTATAAATTATTTACGTCAACAATCATGCATTAAACCCAGTTGGATTTTGCCGCAGGACACCCGAAAAAAACTGCTAGTTGGCATCGTGTCAAAGCTTTTATATATGTCGATATGGGTACACATGTACATACATGTATGTATAATAGTTAATGTATAGATCCAGAACGTATATTAGGGCCAGCAAAATGCAGTGAAAGCTTTAAAAAAAATATAGATTTTTTTTTTATAGATTTTATATACCTACAGAAGTTTGTATGATATTTTTGTGTATGCCAGCCACTCTGTACTTATCTTCTTCATCATGTATGGTATACTAGTACTTATGTTACATACATATGTGTCGAATTTGTCGCTATTATAACTTTGTAAAAAGTTTTAGATTTTAAGTCCTTAATATTTGTTATGTAATGTTAGCGAGATAAGAAAGTAAGAATTCTAGGTAGAATATTTTCAATACATAAATATAACCATGTTCTATATGTATATTCGGTGAAAAGGGAGTGAAATGACTGTTTTCATGCAGAGGTAATGTATTTAATGCCTATGTTATTTTGTATTTATGTATAAATATATTAAATCTATTCAAAATATCATAACTTGAGGCGTTATTAGAAGGCCGTGTTATTCAAAGCTTACACCACATAAATTTATACAATATTCAATTCATACGGTAAATTTTCTTGAATAAATTAAATTTCGGAGAGAATGGTAAAGAATACAATAAGACAATTAATGTGAATTATCACAATAATATTATAGAAAGATAAAAGAGAAAAAAGAATTATTCTATTTCCGTTAATTGCTTTTCAAATATAATAAAGCACTTCTTTTGTATGAATATAATAAAATTGGTGACAATTTTTCTAAGAAAAATAGAAATATATAATGGTTAGAGTATGGCTTTCAACTAGTATTTGATACGTTGGCATTAGTTATCACATTATATTTTACTTAAGTAGGTAACATAACAGAAAGAAAATGAAAAAAAATAATATATATATATATTATATATATATTTATAATGCGGGGGATGAGATTTAATGACGCATCCAACACTAACAGAAAGATTTAGTTAAGCGAGCAGAAACAAATTCAATTACAGCATATGGTTGCCAACATATTACAATAATGCAAAATCATCATGGCTGGTTTAACTTTTTTTTTTCTTTTATTTTTTCTTTTATTTTTCTCTCACTCGACTCAAATAAGCATCAAGAACATAATTTTATTTTATTCTAGCTTATATGTCGTATATGGCTTACACCATACAGACATACTTTGGTTACTATAACTATATTTCTATGTAAAAATATAATATAATAATAAAACGACACAATGGTTTTCTTCCTTGGCTATTCAGAACTTGATGTCTATTATGATTACGACAAGTATTAAAGTATATCATGCTGAAACTGGTGAAGTAAAATAAGTATATATATACTATACAATACTTATTATAGATAGATTCTAATAATATATTATTGCTTTGCTGTAGGATAACTAAACTCAGAAGGTATATGAATATGACATGACCGTTTTCCACTTAAAATCAAATTATTGAATGACTCTAATATGCTTGTTCGGTTAGTATACTTTGTGATATGAACTTTAGAGAGTTGGTAATACTCTTTTCAACCATAGAAAATTGGTTTTCATATTAAATAGTTTTCTATACAATATTGAAGTTTGCTTGTACTTAACTATTAGTCTAGTTTTTGTACAATGTGACCAATATTTGTACATAAACTTTTAATATTTAATGTGTTTATATATAATAAAGAACCATCTCATCAAAATAAAAAAAAAAATAATAATAATAATAATTTTAACATTTTTCATCGTATTAATATATCATCGTGATACACATTACATCATAATATTCATTTCAATAGAAAAAAATTATTGTTTTTATGAAGTCATTAATAAACTTGTGCCCACACAGAACTAGACATACAACGCATCAAGTTATAATAAACCATAAACAATTTAATATTGGTATTAGTTAGCTTTATATATGCGCTTATTATTTATATTTTTATTATGTGTTAGGCTTAAGATTTTATTATATTATTCACGTCACATAGCCAGTGTTGGTTAACACCCGAAAGTCATTTATTTGAATTATGTTATTGATGCTTCGAAGTGTTTTCGGTGATTTTTCACCGTTTAAGTCATTTTTATATATAAATTTTATTATACACATAGGTACTACGAAGAAAGTATCCAGTACTCTAGATAAAAAGAAAAAAGAGTGTACCTATATATTTATCCGGCGTTAGTATTTTTCATATATAATATGTTCATATATAGTTCATAATATATTTAATGATATCCAATATTGAACAGAATATTGGAATTGGAAAGCGAATATTATATTAAGGAGTCGGAGAAACATAAGTATAAGTACATTATAGATTAATGATCGAAAATGGATGAAATTAAATTTGATGGTCTGGTTAATTTGATTTCTTTTCTTTCTTTTTTTTTTTTCGTCTAAAAGCTTCTTTTTTTATATGAGTTCCAATAGAGCACTTTGGGGAATTTGTTACTAAAGCATCGAGTAATTTATATATTTTTTTGTGAAAATAAGCACAACACAGGTTTATGAAATCGTAAAACGAAATAAATTCTGATTCATACAAACAAAAAAATCCTTTTTTTTGTACAGTTGATCTGAAATATGAAAATCATTCCTATACTGTTTTGATATCAAAATCTGTAGGTACGTTTATTTATGATCCTTAAGACCTTGTTTTTTAGTATTGAAAGATAGGTAAACTATTTCCCAACAATCATATTTATTTGTGTAAAATTCAATAGTTTGATATTTTATAAGTGTAATTGATATAAAGCATTTGTAAAACTTGTTTTTTTTCCTTCTTTTTTTTTAAATAAACACTAACCCATAGCATAAACCTATTGCAATAGTCAATGATATAAACGCAAAAAAAGGAAAATAAACAAAACAAATATTTTATTTTTTGATATAATGCTCTGGGGACAACATGAAGTTAAACAAAAATATTCGCAAACCTCGAAAATGTAACAACAACAACAAGAACAACAACAAATGGAAAGAAAGAATAGCTCGAAATACGAACTCTGGAGAGTCATTTATCCTTCAGCGAATTTAGGTATTTCGAAAGAAAGGCTGCTTGACTTTTTCGATACGAATGTCTAAAGGAAAAAAAAAATATCTAGAATTTCATAAGTGGCATTCTTATAGAGTCAACAATAAAAAAAAAGCTATTTCTTATGGTACCCAATATTCATTTAATTCGTCTCTTAACCATTGGCTTTCTCAAATTTAATAATTTTCTGAAAGGAGTTACGTATAACTTTTCGCATGACACATAAATCTTAGTATGATTTGATTATTAAATTGTTTCGTTTTCGTTAAAAAAAATAGGTTTTAGAACACAGAAATATGAGAAGTAATCTATTTTTTGTAATTATGGTTTATTTTTTGTAATTTTCTTTTTTTGTTTCCAGTTATTTTATCATTTTGTATGAGGGCTTAGGCTTTATCTTAGAATGTTACTCCACATAAAATAGAGACGGATCTAGCCTAAAAGTATCCAAATCTTTAAGAATTCGCCCACAAAGTTTCTATTTCCATCCAAAACCTGTTTCTCTCTCTCTCTGCCCACAAACTGTCTAGTTTAATTTTTATAAAGAATATTTTGAGCTGGTCGTATTCAACCATAGACAAGGAATACGTGTTAATACGTCGCTGTATATATAGCAACCAATACTATCTCTCTGTAATATTCAACTTAATACAATGTCACTAGTCGCCAGTTTTCCTACAGTTTCTGTGTTATTTATTAGGTCAAATTTTAAATCTATCGATAAAATCCTATTCCAACTATAATTATCAATTTAAACAATTTTACATTTTTATAAATTAACCTATGATGACCTAGTAACAACATTTTCAAAAACGATTTAATGTATTTTTGAGCAAAAATTACGTGCGGAACAAATCATGCCGAAAGTGTTATTATTATTATTAATATTATTTATGCGTTGTTTAATATTAATGAAATAATTTGAAAATATATTTAATAAAGCAAGCTGTTTCAAATGAATTGTAAAAAATATGTATTTCATAGTGTAAGAATCAAAAAACTAATTAAATTCAGACACATCCGTTAAAGCAAAGCTCTCAAATAAATTTGATTTAAATCTCTTAATAGATTCTGTTTAAAACATAATGATGACTGAAAGTTCTTCTTACCAATTGAAAGTTAATTATCTCAAATTCTAAACATAGATTAATTAAATAATGTAGTCATATGCAAAGTATTAGTATATTCGGTTCAACCTTTTAGTGAGATAAATCAATTTCTATTCATAACGCCAGTAAAATCAGCATCCATTGTCCCCCCCATAGTAAAAAAAAAAGTTAAAAGATGGAACGGGAAATTGAATCAAAACCAGCTGACTAGTCCTCGTGTGATAAATGCAGATTGTGCGGTATTGTTTTATTTATATTCATTTTTCGTTTCATAAATGCGTTTAAATTGAAGTAATCGCTTTATTCTATGCGTATTTAGTGGAATTGCACACACAAATATATTGACTTGGTGGCTTGGTGCATTAAATTAAAATGGAAAATGAGAAGAAAAAAAAACGATATGAAAATTATTAAACAATTATATATTTTTTTCGTTTGTTTTCTGTTTACCGAACCGATTATATCATTAACAAATATTGTTATAGCTGCACCATCAACAACAGCCCAAATTCTATTTATATATTTGTTATAAAATGAATGCATTGCATATTGAATGAAAAAGAAAAATATATATATAAAAAAAAAAAAATCTATACCTATATCCTATAACCAGAACCAAAACTGGTAATCTCTATTATAAATTAATTAATATGATCAGTTTGTACTGTTATTATAATTATTAAAGTTAATTAAATAATAATTGCTAAATAATAAATAATAGTAATTGCATTGCATCGATACGTTTATTTTTAAATAATTAATATTAATAGGTCTGTTTTTTAATGCAGCAAAATAAGAATTAGCTCATTACGTAGGCAAATTGACTGCATATCAAAATTAAATTTATGAAATCCGTAAAAAAAAATAAAATTGAAGTACACCAATATTGCGTATATTATTTCATCGTTCCACTTAATATTAGATATCTACTTCTACTTAAAATGGATAATAGTTTATCTACACAATTTATAGACAAAATAATTATTATTTTGTCGTATAAGTTTCTTATATTGAAAGTAAATTCTTGCAATATAATTTTTCCACAAAATATATGAAAAGCTTTTGTCATAATAACGAGAACAAAGACAACGAACAAAGAAACTTCGTATAACTTTATTAGAATTCTGTTATATTTAAGTATATGCATATATATGCATGGTAGAAGTTAGATATACTTTACTTTATAATATTATATTCGTATATATATATATTTGGAAATATGGTGGTAGACTAAACTATACTACTTAAAAATACCTTACTGAACTCTATAAATAGGTGAAGAGATGATATTGCCGCAGATAACATAGCTTTAAATGAAAACTTTCTTCTTTTTTTCTTTTTAAGAAAGATAAAGAAAAGTCTCAATATTATAATATTTTACATTACATTATGACGTATAGGAATAGCAATAATGTTTGTTATGCATAGATATTGCAAGTAAACAATTCCTTCCTTTCATTTATGTATCATAGGAAAATGTTCTTTACCACAAACTTATGTACGTCTTATATATAGACGCATCGAAATGTATATAAATATTACAAAATATATATTATACACTGACAGTATGATTTTGTGTAATGTCATTTGCATGTATATAAAATTATATTTATATAATTTTACATTAGTTATATTGAAATTCTCAATTATAATACCGCGACTTTGAAATCCTTTTGAGAATATCAAATGCTTTTCAGTTTATTTCATATGCATTCTTTATTCTACTTCCATCTTCCTCTATACATATTATAATATGTAATGTATGTTTATAACTGTTATATAAATTAATATGACAAACATAATATAACATATAACATATGTTTGATTCTTTTGTGATGGTACATTGTTCTCAAATAATATATATAACGATATATCTGGTACTATATATTTATATATATATATATATTAGGGTGGATCGACTTTTTTTTCATACCTTCTACCATGATTTTCTGAGTTGCATTTTGTCATCTCATTA
>JAABKK020057375.1:0-10820 GCA_011634745.2 Catotricha subobsoleta
AAATTTAGAAACTTTTGACACCTCTTTTGTCAAAATTGGATAAAAAAAATATTTCGCGGTTCTATACATAGCCAGTAACATTCAAGCGTCTTGCGGAACCGGTAAACATAGTCCGATATTCTTTTTATTTCAGTTTCAGTTTCAGGTTGAAATTTGGAAACTTTTGACACCTTGTCTGTCAAAATCCGAGAAAAAAGGGTTTTTGCGGTCACCCTACTATACATAACATATATATTATAATAATTATTAACTGAATAATTATAACCAAAGTGAAGATCTCCAATGTTTTCTAAGTGCCACCTAACATGTAAATTGTATAGTGTATACGTTATTTTTTTGAAAGAACAATAAATAAGTAGGTACTTAAATTTAAGTAAAAAATATTATGGAAAATGTTTCATACAAATACAATTTATATCTGTAATGATTCTTGTGTAGCAAACAAATAATTGGGTTCGTAGTGTAGCATGAAGCACTCAAGAATACGGAACCATCCATTTTTGATATAAAATTTTAAAAACTTGAAAATAAAATAGGAATCAAATTTAAAATATTTATTGGAAAAATCTGTACTGTTATGCCATTAAAATGAAAAGAAAAGGAGCACACACACTCGATCACATATAGTTTAAGAAACACTTTATAGGAACTTTTTCTTTATATTCTTAAATATATAACAAGGAAAATTCTTCGGAGTTACTTTAACAGGTGTTGAATGGAAGAAACCAAACACTTCTCTATTTTTTGGAATGCCTATATTAACATATTATTATGCTATATGTATCATTTTTTTTTCAAATTCTATTATTTGTACATATTTGTGTTATTTATTCCTTGAATTGAAAATTTCAATAATAATTTAACCATTTACATATGTTTATGTTTACATTTAATATTGAATATAATAGATTTTTTTTTTTTCTATTCAGAGTCACTGAGTTTATGATTTATAATTCGTTAAACACGATAACCAATTAAAATGAAAATATCTCAAATCCTGGAAGCAAAAATAAATCTCGTAAAATATCAAACATTTATTTTAAATGTATGCACAAAGAATACCAATCAGAGACATTTGGTTGCTCAATTTGTTGATAAAAATTACCGCCTTTTATTATATACTTTTTTTTTTTTTAATAATAAATTATTAATTTAATCGTAATTTAAAGAAACAAGCTGCATTAATGGTTTGGTAAACCACTATAATATTATTGATAAGAATGTTACTAAATGACCAACAATAAAAAAAAATTACGAAAACAAAACATTTTTCTTCAAAATTTTTCTTAAATTTCTCAAAAATGATATAAAATTGGTAACGCACCATAATTTACTTTTTATTAATTACGGTTTATTATTTCGATTTTCTACTGGAGCGATATAATTTTTTACCATTTATTGTTATAATGTTCAAAGTTCAAACCACGAATTTAATCTCATTTCAAAAATACGTTTTTTTTTCTCTCTTTTAAAATTTGCACTTTAGGCACTTTGAGCGACCTCTTAAAGTTAAACGATCGAGCTGAAATTTTGTACAGTTCTTATTGGCACCAAATCCTATCACATATATGTTAGGCTAAGAAATCCAAGACACTTTAATATTTTGGATCAACCTACTGGATATATATATAGTTATACTATAGCGAAAAACACTAAATTAGAAATCTGTCAAATATTATTAAATTTTAAATTAATTTAATTATATTGAATACTAATATAACAAAAAATCGATTTATGTTTTAATTTGCTTATCTAAATTTAGCATACAATTTAGATATTTTCAAATGACATTGCATAGACTTATGTCATATTCGAATGCATTTAATTTCAAATTTAAATGCATGTCTGTTAGAATATATACCTCAAACTAACTGGTTAAAATAATAAATTATCTTAGTGCTATTTTTAAAACGTATAAGTATATAATGTTGTATGCTTTAAATACAATCACCGTATTAGAATAATATTAACACTCACCAAAATATTATTTCGATTTGTTATGAAATAATTCAAATTCTATGTACACATATTTCAACAATGACGATTTAATTTTTGTTATTTTCGTATAAATATTATTACTAAAGTATATGTATTATGACTGACATGGCTGGCAAATTGTCTATTTATAAATAAAATTGTATGAAATTTGGTTATTTGAATTCGGATAAAATATTTTATTATAACGAACGGCATCATCGCACAATTAACAAAATCTATCAACGTCTATTGAGTTAAAATCTCATTTATATATATTTTTATGTAATCGTGGTATCATTCGACAGACGGCTATATTGTACATATATGTACCTATTGAACAATATTTTTCGAATATAACGAGACACAATAAACGCATGCTAAAATTTTAGTCCATAGTCTATTGTTCTGTATAATAAATAACATGGAATTAATTCAGGTAGGCAGAAGAGTGACCTTATACATTTTGAATTTATATCTTTTTTCTTTATTGTTATTTGTCTTTGTTAATACATTATTAATAAATGTTGTACGCAGATTCTTATATCGAAATAAATCTAATTACGATACATTTTTTATTCACATTCATTTAGATTTATAGCTTTGGAATCACCAATTCATTTACTGTTTAATGACGACATCCAAATAAAAATTTATTGTGATTTTCAAATAACCTCGTAATGTATTTTCTTTCACAAGAATTATGATTTTTTATTTGATTTATAAAATTATCATGATATTAAGATTACTATCAGCAATTTATTTCTTCATTCCTCTTTTCTTGGAAAATGTGTACCTACGACGTTACACAATATAAATATAATATTATGTATTGCTGTTTAAATGAACTGAAAACGCAGTAAAAAAAAAACAAAAACGAAATTTTCCAGCCTATATAATAATAACAGCGTTTGGTAAGTACTTATTCTGATCACAAGAGGAAATAAAACAAAGGGATACGCTTCGCAAGAAAATGATGATAATATAAAATAATAAAGTTATTATGTTACGTCTTTATTAGATTTACCATTATATTGAATGCCATAAGGTTAAATTTATAAAATATGGATTATTATCCGTTGGAATACTATTTTTTGTTTCTTAAAATTTAACATCCCTTTGCTTTTAATAAATCTGATTTAGGTAAAATTACACCATTTTATTGTCATTTCAATTTAATGATTATAGTAGAAAGTAAAATATAAATGAAGAAAGATTCTTCTTTTCTGATTTTTTTTTTTAAGTAATTAAATAGACATTTTTGCTATGGAAATTAATAACGATAACCAAAATTTATTGCAAACTATTGCCTATATCGTGCACACAATACATAAAATTTACATACGAGATACTATTAACAATATTTTTCTTAAATAAATTGCTGATATGCTACCTTATGTTTGTAAAGAATCTCAAAATTGATGAAATTTGCTTTCTAAGAAAAATATTTTATTAAATTTTCTCACAACAGAACATGATCAATATAATTATACCTTCTTTTTAACTCTATAAGCGTATGTCAAGGTAGATTATCTCTACATATTCATGACCGACTTATACATAAGACTACTTATTATCTTTTTTTATATATTCCTTTTTTTATATATTCGTTTTTTTTTTCGTGTCTGTATTATAAATATCGACCTACAAAACATACAAAGTAGTTACATAGAATAAAGAAAAGAAAATTTCAATATCAGAAAATTCAAGACCTGAGTTTGTATAACAAAGTAAAATAAACCATATAAGTAACAGACAATGTATACATAATGATAAGGTTGAAAGGGCACAACACAATTTCAAATATTCGTTGAAACTGAAGAACATATTTTATAAAGTAAAACTCTGTTTTTTGGTTGTATCACAATAATATGACTGTTTATAAATTTTAACTTTAAAACAATGTAAGACAATGCATCGGCACGAGTGGAGTGCCTGTAAGCTATTTGGAATATAAGAGTATTGATGTTCTACAATAAATAATAAAGTATGCAAGGTTTTAAATACAAATTTTATGGAATATTTATAACATTTTGCTTAGTTTTTTGTATCCATTTATGATGTTGCAATGGTTGAAGTTATTTAAATAGTACAGAAATTTACAATAATTTGTGCACAGCACACAAATCTTAAGTTCAAGACAAATATAAATCATGCCAGAACGTTTTATTATTTAAACTTCATTAATTTCTTTGTACATGTCGTTAGAAATTACAAAGTGTGTAAACAGACAGTTTTTATGATTTTAAATTTTAAATTTTGCGAATATGCAAGGGAAAATTTTTACATTGACAAAATTTATATCGGCAAAATTGTGCGTCAGAAAAATGTATATCGACAAATATCCATATCAGTAAAAATAGTTTATCAGTAAAAATTTCTATCACGTTTCTCTTCGCACTGATAGAGCAAAATGCATAATTAAATTGCTGATTTTTTGATAATATATGTATTTGTAAAATTAACTTCGTTTTAGGATTTTTTATTTTTATAAATATGAAAAAATATCAGGCAAAAAATCAATATGTAATTAAATGTATATTTATTTTACCAAAGAAACGTGTAGGTAAATAATTATTTTTAAACAAGAAGTTAAACATTAATTTTTTAAACAAATTCTGTGGGTGGTCATATCTAATGTATTATTCGTAGCATATATTTATAATTACTACACAAATAAGCGTATATCTCATGTTAACGACAAATATTCTAATAATCGTTCTCGTTATAACTCAGGAAACGAGCTGCCATTTAGTTCATCATAAATTACAGTAGTTTTGTCCAGTCCCTTTAAATAATTTAAATACTATACAACATGATATAACCGAGGGCATTAATGCACCTGAGAATTTATTTATTATTATAATTTATATCCGAACCACAATAATAATCCATAACTACATATTCACATCGTATATGCTTTGTATAAAATATATGTAGTTACCGTTGAATATAGAATTTATAAAATATAAATTATATCGATATTTGAAACGGTGTTTCCTTTTTCTTGTGTGGAAATTATAATACTATAATGAAGGGAATACAATAAATATTGTGAATATAATGTAAAATAAAAAATAAAAAACCGAATATTTTGATCTATGAAAAAACGCGACAGAAAGAAAATAGAAGAAAATAATAAATTAAAACATGAAAAATCGACGCGCCAACTCATTCAAATCGGATAATATCGTTTCGACGACGCTATTTACTAAAAATTTATATACAACATAGCTATGTAGTAAAGATCATACACGTTATATTTTCCATCATGTTTTCCTTTATGCAAGTTTAGTTTCAAAGAGCTCGGTTCACGGGGAGGATATTTTTCTAATCGCGTATCGTCTAGTTATCGTTTTTGTTGAAGTTAATACAAATATTATGATGATATTTATTGCCATAATAAAAATCGCATTTAAATAAATAAATAAAAAAAAAAACTTTTAATTAAAAAAAAAATTAATGATAACTCATAGCCTATAAAATAAATATAGCTTTAATTAGATTATAAAATAGATGTTTTTTCTTTTCAATATAAATAGTGTTTATAAGTAATTTATTTATTATCTAAAAACAAAATAAAAAAACACACACACACGCACACACATCGAATTTAGTGGTCCAATAAAACATAGACAATAATAATCGGAAAGAAATTTATATTAAATCTAAATACCGGGAACAACAACTATTTCAATTAATCTGTCTTTTTAGTTAATCATTTAAATAATCAATATAATAATCTCTTTGATATATTTTCACAAACATATCACATAAAACATATGTTTAGTTCAAATAATTAAAGAATGTGTAAAGCCTTAAAACAAATTACTATTATGGCTTTAATTCAATCTGTGCATTGATATTGATTTAATTAAAAAAAAAAATCTATATTCTTATGAATACAACACATTTACCCTAGAAACTTAAGAGAAAGGAACAAACAAAAAATACGACATGACTAAATTTTATCCCTAAGAAATAAAGAATTTAAACTTAATTATTCTTACTTTTCTCATAAATTGATAAATTTATATGTAATTTAGTCTAATAACTTGTAACATATCTACGCAATATAAAAATATAATATCTAAGCTAATGCACACAATTCGTAATACAAAGGAATTTGTAGAAGTTATTTGTAGTTTATAGTGAACTATGGTATTTGAATATGTAAATATAATAATATTTGTTAAGCAGATTATGGTGCGTAGTTCAAAACTGTGTCAATAGTTTGGTAGCAAAAGTTATAAAGGATAACCTGAACATAAAGAAAGGGTAAGTCGTATGATTAAGACAACATTATACTGATCAACTAAGTCACTAATTTTTTTTTTTTTTGGTTTTATTTATTATTAACGTTCGATATTATTTTATTACGAATATCTAATACAATAGAAACATAATAATAATAATTAATTTTATTTATTACAGACATCCGTTTTATAACTTATATTCTCTCATAAATTTTTACAATACAACTTAACTTACCTTCCTGTATCTGATATTATAATAATTCCTTCTTTTACATTCTTTGTATAACGCGTAATTATATGTATAAATAATGTATTAGGTACGTGTCCTCGAAATAGAAATTGTATTTTTTTTTATTTGATAGTTGATTGTCGTGAACATAAATCGTATATTTGATGACTCGTGAGACTAAATAACACCAAGAAAATATAAAAAAAAAAAAAAATAAATACATAATAATAAATAAATAATCGAAATAAAATAAATTGATTATTCCTTCTACTGTTATATATTGATGGGTGATCGCTAGGAATGCAAGATGGATGTGGGTGTGGTTGATTTTATACTTCTTCTTTTTTTTTCCCCGGCGCTATTTTATTCAAGTGTATGCTACACAAGTTTTAAACATTAAAATTAATGAAATGTCAAGATGAAAATAATAATTATGTTTAATTGATAACATCTGACTCGGAAAACTGCCAAGTTAGACCATGTTCAAAATAATGCAATGCAATTTTTTAGAGCAAATCTTTAATTTTACATTTGTAATTGGTTAACGAACACATAAATAATTTCCAACTATTTCACACAACAATATTTTATTATACAACAAAACATTTTTTTTTTTTTCTTTAAATATTATTTTTCCACATTTTTATCTTCTATTTATTATATTCATATTGCATACGTTTTAATACCGTATTTTTCTGATACATTTTATAGTTTTGTAATACATAAAGTAAAAATCAATTTAAATGCTTAAAATATATATAACTAAAATATTATATTAAGAGGCTCAGAGCCAAAGGTAACCAAGTGACATCATATTTATTTTGAGATAATCAACATTAAAAGCAAACATATCCAATTGCAGGCAAATTTCAATTCAATATTTCTTGATGTGAAATTCAGTATTTTATGATAATTTTTTTATTTTAAATAAAGCCATTGTCCCAAGAGGTACTGGAACCTTAACTAGAGTCAAGTTCATTAATTCTCGTTATTATTTCGTTAGTTATTCATGTCATACTGGATACAAAGACAAAAATGTTCACACAAAAACAATTACTGTCACATCAAAATTGAAATAAAGTGGATTTGAAATTGTGTATAATGCTTTTGAGTTGTTCTATTTATCCAACTCGATAAGAAATAGAAATGTCAATTGTTCACCTTTTAGCTCTTGAGCGCTTTACTTGATATTTTAACTTCATTTGTAAATATATTTTTTTTACATATTTTTATTTCAATGGCTTGTATTTTGTATATATATATATGTATAAAGATTATACCTTCTTAAATGTACCTATCAACTTAAAAACCGTTCTACCAATGAATACTTATAATATTATTATTTACAAGAAAAAAAAGATGAAAATATGAAAAGTTTTATGGATATAAACCTTCTTTTTCTTTATGTTAAGTATTTATTCGTATAATTGAAAATGTTCTTTAAAAACCAAGTTTTATTTCACATTTCGCTTAATTCAATTTATAATTTTTTTTATTATTATTATTTTCAAGTATAAAAAGGGATAAATAAGATAGAAAAACGCCTTTCAGTCTCCGACAAAAAAAATAAAAACGGGCTTAAATCTTGTTATTTATATTATAAAAGGCAACAAAAGGAATAAAAAAAAATATTGCCAAACATTACATGAAGTTGGTATGCACACAAATGTACTTTAAATCTTTAATTTGTGACGACGGACTAAACGAACTTAATTTATTTTCGGATTACGATTGTTTTATTTTTAAGCCTTTCACAGATTACATATATAAGGGCTAAAAATTACGACTCATTTATATATTTTATCATAACAACACGTCATTGAACGATAGAGAAGAGAAAGTTTTTTTTTTCTTTTTCTATTATTGGACTAAGGTTGCGTGGTAGGGTTATTAATGGAAAGATAAGTTTAATGAAGGAAAAAACTATAAAGGCTATCGTGACTTTTTGTAAAGCACATTGTTCTATTGAATTTTGTTTATATATTGAATAGAAAGTTCTCTCTTTTGTCTTTCAATAAAATTTATACGAAATTCCACTTTAAATTAAAATTCTTTTAAATTATTTTAATATATAAATATTTTATCTCTCCTTCTAATTAAAATCATGTATATGGGAAACTGTAGTTGTATCATTTAGATAAAATAAAGTATTTAAGGAGTCAAGTCAACGAAAACGAAATAAATTAGTAAAACGCCTTAATCTGGTGCAACATTTATACTTAAATTAATGAACGCATTATAAAACTTATTGAAAACGATTTTCATAGTTCAACACATGTTTAAACTTCAATTAAAATAATCAATATTATATTTTATACGATCAATTTTACACCATATTCTGCGGTGGAATTTTGATTTCAAATATGTTAAAATGAAGCAGTGAAGACGTGTAAAACTTGACAAACTTCATGTATTAAAAAACGTTTTACAGGTCTTCACAGCTTCATTTTAACATATTTGAAATCAAAATACCACCGCTGGTATATGTCAATTATTATTACAATTTTTTTTATATTTAAATGGTATTATTAGCTTATTAGACTATAGTTGGCTGATCATACCTCAAACTAAACACCACTAAAATACGGATTTCTTCTTTTCGAAATTTTCAGTACAGCTTTGTCGACTATCTGTATATCCACATAAATGTGATAATCTACAGTGATATCGAGATATCGAATTGGATAAAACTAAAATTAAATTGGGGGTTGCACGCGAAAATTCAAAGAAGAGAATATTCTCAATACAAATGCGAACAATAATAAATTTATTTTTTAAATAAGTAAATCATCAATAGTTTAATATAAATTTTGACTTATACTTTCATCTCGATCTTATTATAGTTCTCTTAGTAAATATATAATACGTCATTAGTTTATTTACTTTCGGCATCACATTGTTAAAATGTGTTTAATTTTAATGTTATAAGTTCAAATGAAAATTCCTAATCTACTTAATTCTCATATTTTTAGTGGAAATTTTCAACCAATTATAAATATTCCTAGCGGAATTTTTTTTATGAAAAAAGGCAAAACAATAACAAAATCGGCAAAAACACGGCAAAATCATGGTATATTTTACCATTCCATTGCAAAATATACCGTGTTTTTGCCGATTGAAAATGAAATTTCCGCTAGGGATTTTAAGTAAAATATTTAATGCCAAAAAACAGCCATAATAAAATTCACATTTTATACTTAAAAGTCTTAAGACAATAAAGATTCAAAATACAGTTCGTTTTATTCCCGAATTCCCATAGCAACAATTTTCAATATTGTATATATTGAGTTTCGTAGAAATCACATATCAAATGTTTATATTTAAAATACAACTGATTGATTTGGGTATACCACACCCACATTAACCAATATTTATAAGTTAAGTATTATTCTCTATTTTATAATCATAAAATTTATGTACGCAAACTGACAAGAAAATAAATTCACATTTAATATTTATTGACCCAATATTAATATGAAAATATTCATAGGTCGAAAATATCGAATAAGTCATACGGCTTTATCAACCTTTGTCAAAATAAAATAATATACTGAGGATAAATTGTATTATGAAATTATTATAATTATATATTTAGTTTTCAAAATAATATATATATAACGAATTTATATTATTAACACGTTTACAAAGGCATACGCACCGTTAAATATTTATTTATTATAAATACAATCAAAATCACATGTTCTCAAGTTTAACTAGAATTGAATTACGTAAATTCAATTACATTTTGAAAAATTTTAATTGACTTAAATTACACTTTTTAACCATGTAATTCATTACATTACAATTTCATTCCAAAAGTAATTTAAAACAAATAATTCGTTTACTTTAATACACAAAAAAAAGTGATTAATTACATTAAATGTAATTTCAATTACATTTTAATTAAATTTATTAAAAAAAAAACTATTTAATTATGATTTTTGAAATTATATTTTTATCTCTGGTAATGCGATTACAAGTTTTATAAATTTATTTTGTAGACCACTGTAATTCAAGAGCAAAGTACAAATTACATTTCTCCTGTAATTTGATCATCCCTGACTAGAATGTAGGGTAGACTGGGTTCAGTTGATACTATTTTTGATTGAGGAGCTATAACTCTTGTTATAATGAATATTGCAAAAACAAGTTATGTCCAAATTAAAGGTACTTCTTTAAGCTATATATGTTTCATTGACACCTTAGAGAATGAACATGCCATTTCTGAGTTATTCATCCATTTGTTGACCTATTGCAACGGTATCCACTGAATCCAGTATGTGACTCAGTTGATACCATAGATAGGACCAGTTGATACTTTATAATATTTGGGAATTAAAGTTGAAAATTATTATGAAAAT
>JAABKK020057376.1:0-10820 GCA_011634745.2 Catotricha subobsoleta
CGCAGAATTAAATTTCTGTGAAAATATATGTACTGGCCTTTTTTTTTGAACCTGGGAACATCGATTTTTTTTTTTTTAATTTCTTACAAAAATGAAGTCGTGTACCAATTAATTGGCAGCTTGTTTTCTTAGTTATTGGAAAAAAAAATCTCCATAGACGATAGCAAACACATTTTAAGCTTTTTATTTTGGTCACCTTCATTTAGTTTATATTTTATATGTTCACACAATGTATTCTAACATAATAATAATTAGAAAAAAAAGTGGGTTCCTTTCCTATCATTCTCCGTCCCTATCATATTGTTACTGTATATTACAATGTTAATAATGGACTACATTATGACTATACAAATATAAAGATATATTCTCATATGAGGACAAATATCTTTATGAGGTGGGTTTTAATGTCGATTAGAAATCTTTATTTCTTTTCAAACAGAACCATTTGCATATGAGGTTATTATAATCAAACATTGTCTATTCTTCTTTTCTTTATTCCGATTAAAATGAGAAAGAAAAAAACATAAAGCATTTTTCGTACTGCAAACTAAATTCACTTTTTAAACATTTATAACTTTTTCATAAAAAGATATTTTAGCGAAATTATTTTTTATGCACCTAAACGCAATATTTGCAATAATCCGTAAATAACTTGTTTTTACACTAAAATCGTCATATGATGTTAATGGTCATGAATTCCTTTTAATTGCATAACTTTTTAGGCGTCATAGTAAATGACAGATGGGACACTTAATAGATGTTTAATAATAAACCAATTTCTGTTTTGTCAATAAAAAAATAAATCTATTAATTCTTTAGACATCTTAATGAAACTAATTATTTATCTGATATTCTAAAACATTTTAACATTTTTAGAAGAATATTCAGATTATTGTCATAAAAATCCCTCTAAACTCTCAAGATATTGAACACAGTAAAGGCTTTTATTTAAAAAGATCAACTACATCATTTATGATACAAAATTTAATTTATTCTTGTGAATTATTACTTACAGCATTAGACATACAGTGCGCCACAGAGAAGATATATATCGGATGAAACCAAATTTATGCATAAATATTTTATAGGCAATATACAAAAACTATAAATTAAATTAAAAATTAACAAAAGAAAGTTATTCGTTTTCCTCTCCTATTTCTCTCATAAAAATCGGTGATTGTCGTTCTTCGTTCTCATCTTCATATATAACTTCACAATTAATTTTTGTTTTTTTATTTTTACGTTGCGGCATATAGGATTGATTCTGTTCCTCAGGCTGCTGACACATTTGCATTTCACGTAATCTTTCTGTTAGTTTTCGCAAATCTTTATCCTGTGAATCAATTAAATTTTTTAGCTCCTCAATTTCACGAATATCTTCAGGACGAGGATCACGTCTTTCGTAACGCATTCTCATTTCCTCAAATCTTTTATAGAAATTATAACAGAAATCAATTTACATTAATAAAAATAGATGGAAATAGTATTTTTAACTTACAATTTAGTTAAGCATCTGCATTTTCTGTGCAATGTTTCAATCTCCTGTGAATTTTGTAGATCTCTTTGTTCAAGAGTAGAACGTTCTATGTGATGCGAATTTTGTAAATCTTTAATTTCACGTTGATGGGAAATTTCAATGTCTCTGAAAAAAGTGCAAAGATTTTTTTAATTATAAATTCTGTGTCACATTTTCAGTGTAAATAATTTTAAATTTACTTCAGCTTTGTATCCCCATCCACAAGTTTTCTTTTATAAAATCGCTCGAGATTCTGTATTGCATCTTCTTTTTCTTGCTTATATTTTTCACATTGTTGTTCTTAGAGTGTATAAAGTATGAATTTGTGAGTGATAACTCAAAATAAGAGAAGAAAAAAAAACTCACCAAAATCTTTCTTATACTTCATTGCTAATTCATTTTTGTTAATATTATGGTCTTCTGCATACTTTTGTTGAACATCTTTTAACCGATTATTAAATTCTGCCTTTATATTTTCTAGTTTAGTCTCATAATCTGTTTGTAACGTTTCTGTAATGTAGAGATATTTATGCGTTATTTAAAGTTGTCTGTTGAAAGAGCTGCTTATTGAGCTGTTTATTATTATTCTGAAATTTGATGTTAGAAATTTATTAATATTGATTCTTACTAATGGTTTCCTCGCGCTGACACACTTCCGAATCCATTTCTCGTTGATGATCTCTTTCCGATTTATCCAATATTAATCGAATTTGCATAATTTGTCTGTCCGCTTTATCATTTGCATCCTCTAATCTACGATTACGATCAGCTAATTTATTCTTAATCGATTCAATTTCGTCTCGCAATAGTTTTTCTTTAAAATTAAATGTATCTTTTAATATGGCTATTTCTTCTAAGTGTTCTTCATGGGCTTGCTTTAACGAATCAGCTCTATCTTCGGCATAACATGATTCTAATTCTATTTTCAGTCTTAACATTTCATTCCTGCAATTTAAATTATACAGTTGATTGGCTACAATTTAAAATTGGAAATTTATTCAGAAGAATTACATACATTAAACGGTCTTCCCACATAACGGCAACTTCACCACGCGCTTCGTCTATTCTAGCTATCATGTGTCTGTCCTTGTCACTTAATTCTCTGTTTAGAAATAAATATATTCATTATTCATATTTGAAAATCAATATAGGTTACCCAGAGACTTACTGTGTATAATGAAATGTTAGTTTTTTAATTCTCATCAGAGATTCTTCAAGTTTATTATTCGCATCGTCTAATTTAAATTTTAGTTCCTCCAATTGATCCGTTAATAAATGTATTGATTCCCTTTGTTCACCTGTTAATCCACGAAGCTGCGCCACCTCAGCCTCATTAGATTTTAAATGCTGAACCTATTGAGAGATAGAATCGTAATTCTCATTAATTTACAAATTCTATTTTATATATATAAATTGATCGAGTTATAATTTCGAGTTATAGTTTCTAATAAATGTAAGTTTACTTCATCAATTTTTAATTTAGCTTCCATCTCAATTCTTGATGCCTTTTCTAGTGCCTCCATTTTTGCTCGTTGTGCGTCCACTACTTTTGCCTTACATGATTTTTCCGTTGTACGCAATTTCCATTCACAATCTTGTAATAGATGTTCCTCACGATCTAAATCCAAATAATGAAGGTATTAATGATAAATCATGCCGACGCGGTTGTCCAGAGCTAAATACCTGCATTAACTGTACGCAATTGCTCGAAGTCCCTCTGCCATTTTGCTTCATTTTCAGCTCGTTCAATAATTGTTGCATCCAACGCATCTTGTAAAGCTTGTTTTTCTTCATCATGTTCTTTAATTAACCGATCTTTTTCTGCCCTTAAATCAGCTGCATCACATTGTGCTTCTGCTAATTGTACCTGTAACGTAATAGCCAACTTCTGCATTTTCGTTAATTTTTCTTGCATTTCACCATGTCGCGTTTCTAGCTCATCTAAAGCAACAAAACAAAAAAAAAATGAAATAGTGTGAAATTAATATTAAAAAAGATTTATTGCATTTTATTATTACTATATCTCGTATTCAATTCATCTTCTGTTTCGGACATTTTTGTACGTAATGCTACCAAATCGGTTTCCTGAAGTTTTAATTTCTTTTTCACACATTCTCCTTCTTTGTAAGCTGCTTGTAATTCTGCTTGTAATCCTTTGATTATTTTTTAAGATTATAAACATAAAAATAATAATAAAAATAAATATTTACTAAAATAAATTTCAAATTCTGATAAGTAATCATGAAAAAAAAATTTATTATTGAAATAAATGAAAGGTTTCAATTTTAAACTATTGAAATAATTCATATAAAATATGTAAACATTAACGATAACTAATAGAAATATTAATCTAATTAAAGAAAAAAAAAACCTTTATATCATTCAAATTTTAAACACTGAATTATTTACGCGCACATCTTTCTCTATTTATTAATGCGACAACACTGGCTTACTTACAGGTGTTCATTCTATTTTTGCATATGTATTTTTCCCATTTTATTTCTTTGTATTCAAGCGTTTGTAAATTCCCGTGATTTTATTACGAAAAAAACAATTTTACTCCAGAAAATAGAAACTTTTCTTAAATTATTTCAAGTAACTTCAATTTTGATTCACTTCCAATATAGCAAAAATTATGAAATATTATTTATTTTGAATTTGGTTTAATGATATCTGGGTCTAATATGATTTGATAAATCTATTTCTAGCATTAATTTCTACACTCGCCTTGCATGTTTAATATGAAATATATTTCTTTTAAGTATTTTGCAATTTTTATATATATTTTTATTTACCGTTATGTTCTATGCAGAGAAGGCGAGGATCGTAGGAAGTGTTATAAATTGTATTTAAAATATTTCAAGTGGTCGACAAATACACGTTTTGGTTTTGAAGTAGGAAAAGATTTAAGTAATTTTTTGTATTTAATTTGAATTTAAAACATCGACAAAAAATAAGAAGAACAATTTTTCAATTTAAAAATAATATTTTTAAAAGTACGACAGCTATTTATTTAATTATATGTGACATTTATAAAAAAATTATTTGCATAGATAATTAGGTCGAAAAAAAAATAGAAAATCAGTGTATTGAACATTTACAGCGAATACTTACGATCAATATTCCATGTTTTAACTGTAATATTTCTTTCCAGTTCGCTAATTTTATACGATAAATCATTAACTTTTGTTTGGCAGTTAAGAGCATTTGTTTCAGCTTCTTTCATATGTGATACGTATTTGGTTTCATGCGTGTCTAACTCTTCCCTATAAATTTATAAAAAAAAAAAAAACAAAGAAAGAAAGAAATACAATTAATAAGTATCTGTACAAATCTCCGAAATTGTCAAAGGAGCGTTTTCAATGTTAAGTAGAGAAAAGGTTACCCGTTAATTAATATGATGAAAAAAAAGACGCTCGATCATTTTAAAACAATCGGAAGACTTTTGCAATCATTTTTTTGTGGTGGAGCTCTTTTCCTTTGTAGGTAGTACTAAATTGCTAAATTTGTATGTTATAAATGTAATTTCTTCTTGAAAGTATTTACTGAAATATGAGTGTTTTATATTTTCGGATCATTATAAGGTTTGTGAGAGGTAGAACAGTACTTTGACTCAGGGGCCACAGGCCTTAGAGTTCTTAAGAATATTTTAGTGAAGCCTTCGAATCATTTGAAATTTTTAAATATTTTTTCAAAAAATTACCCAGAAATGATGAAATCAGGGGCCACAATTCTTGCAGTCATTTGGAATCTATTGGTATTCATTTCCACAAAAGTTGGAGTCAAGGGGCTACGATTTGGTCTGTGTCCTACCTTTGGGTAATTTTTTTCTTGTATTTCATATCTGAGTTTGTCAATATAATTTATTTTTGATAACAATTTTTTCATACGTATTTTGGGACTTATGATTATATTTATTATTTTTTATATATGATCAATGTTCTAATAATTTTCATAGTGATAATTTAAATTTGAAACAACTTCTGACGTCTGAAAACGTAATCAACAACTTTTCGTTTTTTTTTTACTCTGATAATTTATTTGGTGCCGGCCTTTAAATAAGATATAAAGAATCAAAACAATCCTCATAAAGTTAGATGTACTTCTAATTTAATGAGAAACACATATAAGGCGGTTATCCCACATTAGTTCGTATCGTCTAACTTATGTTCTAACCGTGATAATAGATACGAGTGTTAGTGAAATGCAACAGTGACCATATCACTCACCTTCATATCTATTATCACGGTTAGAACATAAGTTAGACGATACGAACTAATGTGGGATAACTGCCTAATATAACTATTAGAATAGCTCTCGATCATTTAAATCTATATTTTTATTTAAGCCATATGCGCTTAAGTTTTACTAAAAATTATATTTAAACAAATGACACTCTCTTTTGTTTTTTTGTCCTTCATTATTATTACGATGTCCGTGATAAAGCAAATATATTTCAGTTCTGAATAACGTATTTTGAATCAAACAAAAATCATGAAATTAATATTCGAGTAAAACTGGGAATTCAGAAAAAATTCTTGGTCAATGTACGCAATATTTTATAATTTTACAATATTATTTTAAGTAAAAATTAAATAAATAAGAGAAGATAAAAAAATATTTCTCCGGTGAAAAATGAAAGAAAATATGGGGGCAGACACAGAGCGTTTGACTATAAAATGAAGCTTGTTAACATCACACAATAAAAACAAAAAAAAAATAAAGAAATTTTAATTTTTAAATAATAAATAAAAAATTTAAAAGAATTATGAATGAAGTGTGATTTGTATTAATAGCATTCACAAAAGAGAAAAAAAGTACTGAAACTTATATATAAAATTTATTAATGATTTTTACAACAAATTTAATAAAAAATAATAAAAACAATGAGATTATATGGAAAATATTAATATATGCGCAAATATTGTTTTTCTCCTACACAAAATTGAAAGAACGCGATTGCTTAGAAAATAAAGCAGAGCAGAGATGAGATGAGCGTCAATCGTCATATCTATTTGTTTTTGCATACACACATAATATGTGATATACTTAATTCCAATATTCATAAATCCTTTATTTTTGCAAATATATTATTTTAAAACATCAGGTCTTAGGCATTGTTTATAATCTAATTAAAATCATCTGAAAATACATAAAATGTTGTAGACGCTTTGTATGAGAAGCGCCGCACCGAAATGCTATAATAAATAATTATAGTCACAGCAGAGATTAAAAGTATTATTTTATTTTATATATTATTATGTTTTCAGTAAGATTATAAAGAAAATAGACAAGAGTATGCCATGGGTATGTGTGCACCGGTAATGCTTGAACTAAAAGAATGAAAAAAAAAGGAATGTTTGAAACATGAGATCATTAAAATTTTGTTTCGTTTGGTATTTGCGTAAAACATGTTAATTATTATACATATTATACGTTGTGTTCTTGAGTGTGCTTTTTAAAACTAAAAATAATTCATTTATGTCGATTGCGTAAGAAAATTAAATACATTAAGTATTATTAATTATAGATTGAAAACACTCTTTTGAATTATATATGATGAATAAACATATTGTTGGTTTTGGCATTTGTATTGGCAAATTACTACTTAGTACTTACGTTCCATTCATATTTTCTTCTTCGCTACAGCTGCTATCACTTAAATTATGATTACCATTAATTTGTTCGTTATGATTGCCACTATTTGAAATTGTTGAGGTTGTCGTTCCAATACTACTATTACCATTTCCGGTTGATTCAACAATGTCAGGTAAACTCATTGAATCATCTGTATACAGTTTTTTAGGAATTTGATTATCGTCTTTTTTATTAATTGATACATGATTATGATTATGCGTATTATTATTATGATTATAATGATTATTATTATTACTATTATTATTAAATATTGATGAAACACTTGTCTGAAAATTATTTTCGTTTGGATCATTTCTACCGTTAATTTCATTAAACAATATCACATCTTCAGCATTATTCCCATTTAAATAATTGGAACAATTTAATTTTTCTACATTTTGATTTATTGGATTGGTTTTAAATGCACTTTTATTAACACCACATTCATATCCGTTTCCATTCATACTATCGTATTTTTGTAATTTATTGAATATTGTTGAAATATTTGCAATACCATTAACAACAACATCATCTATTTGTGAATCTATTGAATTGTCTTCTTCTTCTTCTTCTTCTTCCTCTTCTTCTTCTTCTTCGATATCACTTAAAATAACACTAGAATTATTTACACACACATTTTTATTCGTTTGAGTGTCATTTAATATTAATGAATTTGAACTACTAGCAGCGGCGGTTGATACTAAAGGAAAACAATAATTTTCGTTTTGATGTGTAAATTCTATATCCACAGCATCAGTTCGGTTACAATTTTTAGACAATAGTGAAACATCATTTATATCAGCTGATGATGCTTCATAAAATATATCCTTGTCCTCATTTGATATTGCAGCAATTTGATGATGAGGAATATGCATTGATGACGGTGGCGATGATGATGATTGTAGTGCTTGATTTATATATTTTTTCGATTGTTGTTTCGTTGCTTGTTGCCCCATCGTTATATTATCATCAATAAAATGTTTGTCTATTTGATGTGATGGCTGCAACGTTTGATGATCAATTTGATTTATATAATATGTTGCAGGTAACGATAATTTGACTTTATGATTTTCGTGTATGATCCCATTTAAACAATCATCTTGAATAGAATAAGCACTAAAGCAGCCATCATTCAGGCCATTTTGATTTACTTTGCTATTTTTATTAAAATTATTATAATCGTCGTCATTTACAATACAGCAATCTTTCTGAATAGCAGATTTTTGCTGTTCAGCATTTAAGTTATTTTTGACTACAAAGTCGACAGCATCATCGGATAATATTTTGGTGGTGGTGGTGGTGCTAGTAATATTTTTTTTGTCGTTGCATGATGATTCTATTTCGCATATATTTTTATCATCTTTTGTAATATGCTTTTCATTTATTGCGTTTTGTTTTTCGTTTTCATCAAATGACGTTGCCGAAACAGTCGTTTTAGTTTTATGAGCGGAATTATTTGATGGTTGTTGTTGTTCTTGCTGTGACTGCTGATGTTGGAACTTTTGTTGCTGCTGATGATATTTATTTTTGCCATAATTGCGACGATTTTTGCCCTTGGCCATAATATTTTTAAATCCGTTCATAAAATTCGACACACGTTCACCGACTGATGTGGAGGCATTCTCAAATGGTTGGTGTTGTTGTACTGATGCTGTTTCAATAGTAGATCTATTTTGGTTTTCATTATTCTCTTGATGTCGATTTATTTCGGTTGCGCACGCGTTTTTATGTTGGCGGCGATCAATATGCGATTTTGATCGTTTGAAAAATATAGACATTATATAGATTTTATTTTCTCTCCTTCTTCTTCTTCTTCTTCTTATTTTTTTTTTATTGTTCCTTTATGTGGCGCGAGATTATTTTTTTTTCTATCTATTCTGAATTATCACTTGATAGTTAACACTAATTTATTTATATCTATCTATCTATATAATATTGATCTATTGATTTTTAGCTATATGGTCTATAAGATGAGTTAAATTATTTAAATTCTTAACTTGACTTCGCTTTTAAATTATTTATTCAAAAGTATTTATTTATATTTATATTTGATTGTTTGTTTTGCTTCTATTTGAAACATACTTTATTGAAAAAAAAAAAAAAATGTAAGACTATGTTTAACTGAATGTGTAAATAGTTCGTCGTGCGAGACGATAATATACTCAGACTCACACGTATCTGCCTGTCTTGCCTAGTTCAGATTTAATTTTGGTCAAATTTCTGTTGTTGGAGAAGTGGAATTATAAAAGAAATACAATATATTTTAGAAAGGGGCAAATGATCCATCATAAATATAACCAAATGAATCGTTCAAATTGTATGAATTTATTTTTATATACAAATGCTCACAAATACATTAACAAATCTGTGTTGTACCGTATTCACTGTTTTCACAACACAATGTAACTTTTGTGAAATAAGACAAGTATATTCTATTTAATAAATGAATTAAGTTATGCGCCATTCATTGCACTTTTTTTTAAGTTTTGGTATGGTATTTAAAATTTTGTATCAATGATGGATCGATATTGCAAAAGAATTTAAAATCAAACTATGATCAACGATTTTTTAAGCCATAATATATTTGCTGTCTATTTTCTGATTTCCGAAAACCAAAAGAATCTCAAAATAATCTCGAAATAAAACAAAGATCACTCAATGATCCTTTCGAACTCTTTTAAAATTTAGAAAATCCTCAAACCAATAAAAGAAAACAAGCTATCAATGGATTTGTACACGATTTCATTTTCACTAATTCCAAATTCTGCGTCTTTTGGTATGTTATTGACCATCAAAATCCGACCAGAATCTAGAATTAACATCCAAATAAAATTGATCACAAAAAAACAAGCTACCAATGGATTGGTACACGAAAAAAGCCAAATAAAACAAAACAAAATTTGTCAAACCAATAAGTACTTAGTTTTTTTCAAAAATTTTCAAAAATGAAGTAAAAAAAGGAAAGAATAACGAATTAATTGATATACTGGAATATTATATTCCGAATGTAAATTCTTCTTTTCATTTTTCGAATATTTACTCTCTCGATCGAAACCTTTTTTGATAAAGCATAATTTAAATCCTTAAAAACTCAACATTTCAATTATATAATTAAAAATAAAGCAGATTTTATAAAACAGTTTAACTTGTGCAGAAATTGAAATAGTTTATATTTAATAGGTTATTATTATACAATTTTAATATATTATTATTTATTTTACAATTTAAAATGCATAAATAGAATTTAAAAAATACCTAATTTCTTATTTTACATTCTTTTACAATTACATGCATAATCTTAATTGAAAAAAAAAAACAACATTTATTAAACATCACAGTTACAGATGATATCTATAGCCGTTTAAACATTTCAACTTAATTAAGACGCACCGGAACATAAATGCTCTCAAAAATATTTTATATATTGCTATATGTGTACCATACAAAACACAGAAATCTATCATCACTTCGAAAGAGGCTTTCAAATACCAATTACAACTGAATAATTATACCCATTGCTTTGTTCGGTCACAAAAATAAGTTTAAGTTAGTATATATTCCTATATCTATATGTATAATTCATTACATTATTATACAGTGAAACCTCTCTAATTGGGCCCTCTCTAAGTGAGTAACCTTTCTTATGTGAGCACTATTACTGCGACGG
>JAABKK020057377.1:0-10818 GCA_011634745.2 Catotricha subobsoleta
AATCATTTACTTTAAGAATACGTTACGATTTCCTATATTACTTCAAAAATCAAAATTTTGGTTACTTTAAGTACTTTTACGAATTCTTAAACTACGTTAATTTTACGTCAGAATAACTTTAAGTGACTTCTCAATTTGGATATTATTAAAGTAGCCATAACGTAAAATAAAGTCACGTAAAGTATATTTTTACCCGGATATATTTGAAATGGCCTAAAGCTGGTCTAGAAATGGTAAAATGATGGTCTAAAAATGCAGACTTATATATAACATTATGTAATTAAAACGGAAGGCATTTGCGATATGAGCTCATTGGAAAAAAAAGCGTTTAAGAAAATAATTGCTCTATGGCGAGTTTTAGTCCACAAGGTTTACCATATTTATGCAAAGAAAATTGATGTCAATGCAGTAATTTATTAGTTATTACATACTTCGTGCAAAACCGAATTCCAGCTATTAAATGGTTTAGCTGTATATTAGGGTGGATCGAACGCACAAATTCTCAGCTGACATATTATGACATTCGAATTTTTCAGAACTGCCGGTACCATCATTTTTTGAGTAGCATTTGGCCTCCTGAGTAAATTTTTTACCCGGGATGTCATATAGCTGAAAATCGGTTTATAAAACATAAAATTTTATATCATATAGTCACTCTTATAAAATCTTCTTTTTTTTTTTGCTTAATTAAATAAGTTTTTTCAATTTCGTAATGTTTGTTGCAGATAATCTGTAATTTTCCTATAATCATACGCACGGAATAAAGAATAGGTACTTAAGTAGTAGCAGGCAGTGCCGACATATCTATATTTATATAGTTACACAAAAACCTATTAGCATTGATTAAACTTGTTTTATTTGAATAAAGCAAAAACTTATATTGCTATTATTAAATTACCTCCATCAAATTATATTTATGTACCTTAAAAAAAATTACAAAATATTTTATTAATAAAATGATAAACATTTTCATTTTTCATATAAATCTTTATTTATTTAGTGTTTAAGTATGTCTATTTTCATTGTTCACCAATCAAATCTCATCTAATTGAATTGGTTGGACGGTTCTATATGACGTTAGTTATATACATTAAACTTATTTTAAGCGCCAATAAAATTATTTTATTTTCATCACATTTTGGACAACTGAAGCATTTTAATTTATTAATTTTTTGTTCTTTTTATGTTTTTAAAATGCGTCATTTTTATATTTGTGTTATTTTCATTGACCCGCAGCAATTTATGCACGCATATTTAAAATTATTAAAAAAAAACAAAAAAATTAATTGATTCTTTTTTCTCCTTTTTCTGTTTAGACTTAATAACATTATTTAAAACACTCAATTGCTGATATATTAATAAAAATAAATAAATAATAAATCATAATGAGCAATGAAAAATGTAATTTGCGTTTTTTCGCGATGTATTCTGATATGGAAATCTATACAATTAATATTAGATATGCCATAAAAAGAAAAGCAAAAAGCTAATTTATTATTATGTTGGTTTTTTGGGTATTCAAATACACACAATTTTTTTATTTGAATTGTAAAATTCAATTGCAACAGGGTGTCCCACGGAAAGATTTCATTCGTTTTATTTTTGAAATTATAACCGCGGTACGGTTTTGACATTAAGATGCGCTGATGAGAGTTCAATTTAAGAACGTCATAAACTAATATTAAGATGATTTATGCACAACAATAATTGATTGATGTCCAGCAATAAAATAATTTTCTATGGATAAGTGACGTATACTTTATTGACAATAACTTTCAAGAACGAAATAATATTCTTTTTTCAAAATTCTTTTCCGTTGTATACTCGTTACAAAAACACCTTACATTTGAGATACATAATTTATTTCTGGTTGTAAATAATTAAAATATGTGAAATATAATACAGTAGATAAAATGGGTAATTTTATTGCAGACAATGCAAATCCATATTATAAAAATCTGAATTTTACATTGTTTCAGTTTTTTTTATTCTATGGTTATTGTATTTTAATTACATATATACATGTGATGACTTGAAAAATCGCCTACTTTGCGAAAATGATAAAAGCAATAAAATACTGGATGATACAAATTTCCAAACATGTTAATTAAAAAAAAAAAATAATAATAATTCATATACGACGACTTTTCTCACTATAGCAAAAATTCAAATTTAAAAAAAAAACTATTTTTTCTATCCCCCAATAAGTATTTCGTAAACTAATAGCAGATTTTTGTAGAACTTTCATAGTCTACATTTCAGAATACATACGACTATCAAAAAAATTGATACATCGGCATTAGATGATGGCTTATAGAAGATCCAAAATAATGAAAAACTGCTAGTCTGTTTTTTGCAGTTTATATTCGTTTAATTATGATCTTAAATTTCTATTTGGCTAAAGATTAGAACCGAGAACCTTGTAGCAAATCTGCATACTTTTACCATTGTGCTATTTTATTCTTATATATACATTTATATATTGTATTTTATAGTTTAGATCGTCTATGAACTGAATGTTTATTCCATCTATATTTATATCATCTGAAACTACATTATTTTCTTTAAAATATCTTTACAGAATCGTTAATAGTCTACATTCACTTTTAATAATTAGTATAAAGTTTATAGAACATTTATAAACCATAGTTTTCTGAAGTTTTCATTAGATCAATTCTAAACAAAGATTACATATACTATATAGTATATGTATATGTAATCTTTGATTTTAAAGTACAATTAACTTAAGAATTAAATGTGTGTAGTTTAGGGCTGGGACTATTCGCTAAAATCGATATTCAAATATTCGGTTCGTGCATTATTCGAATACTGATTATTCGAATAATACGAATATTTGAAATTTCCGAAATCAAGTATTCGCAATATTCGCATTAATATTCAAACTATTCGTGCAAGTATTCGTCATATTCGTACCATTATTCGTATTATTCATAATATTCGGCTATTCGTTCAGATTTATTATTCGTATTATTCGTATTATTCGTATTTTCGAATATTCGAATATTCGAATAAATGCACTATTCGATATTCGCTTCATTGATATTCGAATATTCGAATAAATGTCCCAGCCCTAGTGTAGTCTACACATATTTTATATTCGGTTCTACGCTCTGTTCAAGATTTGTATTCAGTTTCAGTATAGACCGTCTGATATATTCCATATTAGCTGATGCAAGTCTAAAATTGTCTATTGGGTTGAAATGATATGTATTATATTTACGTTTCATACAAAAGAAAAAAAAAATAGGTACTATACCTTGATAACTATGGTCATCTATTTGATAATGAATTTAATTTTTATTAGCAGTAATTACCCATAATCAAAGCAGAGAAGAAAAAAACCTATACTTACTGTCAGATTCAATGATAATATAATTCAATATTCAAAATAAAAATATATTATACTTTTTTATAAAAATATGAAAACAATTATGACAATTTACAAATCACAATTATTATGTGTAACTATATTATTATTATATACAATAAATATGCAATATAAATAAATATATATAAATATATAATACATATTATTTTGGCAAATTCATATAGACATTAGTTGTGGTATATAGAATATATACGTATAATATTCACTATTCAGTCATTTAATAATAGTGACGACCACGTGCTTACCGCTTATGCAAATAATATACTTTATAAACAAAATGTATTTAAGTGTATAAATACACAAACAGCTTGTAAGTACGTGCACCAGTCACATATATAATATGCAAATCATTCATTGCATCAAGTTGTGCGCAAGAATGGCATAGTAATTAAATGCATTTTATTTGTCGAAAGGCTAATTTAAAATTAAAAAGAAAACCCTGAATTTATTTTAATCATTGTCTAAATCATATATTATACTTTATCATGATATAATTTACGTGACATAGGTTGAATGCTGCGAATACCATTAATTTCTATTTTGTCCATAGAATATTTATATTATTTAATTACTATCGTGGTAAAATATATGGATGCAAGAATAAAAAGAGTAACAAACATAATAACAATGGTACCTATATGCAGTAATTTGCCAAATTCATTTGTCTAACTTCAGTTGATTGTTAATTTTTGCCATCAATTTATGTACCTCTACCTACTGGGATTAAGTTTTGTAAAAGCTTAAATATAAAAATTTAATATGATTTTCTTAGAATTACTCCTCAATTATATTCCTTACTGATATTGTTTACATTCTCTGAAAGCTGTAACAATGAACATGGAAATCAATTTAAAAACAGGGTTGCATTCGATTCTTTTTTTTTTTTTGTTTTTTAGTATCGTCAGTGGGTGAAACATGTACAATGTACATCGTTAAATCGAACATTCGACAAAATTTTATTTTCTTGTTGAAATGTTTTTTTGCGGTCGAGAGCTTTTTTGATGTCTTTGAGGGGCCATAATTATATATTATGGCACTGTGAGGTGGAGAAGGGGGGATAACGGAAAAAGTGACATTAAATTACATGGAGGGTAGGGGGGTTGAAGGAAAAGTGACGTCACTTTCAAATTTTTCCTAAAACTCTAAGGAAGACTATTGTGTTTGCTCATTTGCACCATACAGCAAAAACGGATTATGTTGTTTACATTTGCTTAAAATCATAAAACTAATTCATATTATATCAAATGGTGTAAATTAAACTACGTTTTGAGTAGCAAACCGTTTTTTGTACATATTCATTTATTAGTGATAGGACATAGGGGGTGGGGGAGGGGGGTTGACAGAAAATGACGCTAGAGTGACATACGGAAGGGGGGATTCAGAAATTTCCGATTTTACAGTGACATAATATAATTATATGTCCCCTAAGACACGATTTCTTTCGTGTTTTCCGACACAAATATTCTTGAAGATTATTAATTACTAAATAGTATTTATTGTTTGTATTATGAAAATATTTTTATGAAACTTACCGAAAACAATTTAAATAAATTACTTGAATTTGTTAATGTAACTAGAGTACATATAAACTTAAACATATTGCGTAACTTTAAGTATATTTCTTTCCGTCTTTTTATATGCATAAAATATTATTTTCAATAGGGAAAACGATTCGATAGATGGTAGTCACAACAATTTTTTTTTTCGAATATTCGATCTGATGATATACGTGATTTCTGTCCGCCAGTGTCGATTAATAAAGATTTCGATACATCGATAACGATACTATCGATTGATTCGATAGCGATACTCCGCACCCAGTGTTTAAAACATTTGTTCGTTTTTTTTTTTTAAACGGGATGTTTGTATGTTAATGTATACGATGAATCAGTTAGGTATATAGTTAAAAGAAAAATGTATTATTCACATTGAATTGAACGTTATAAATAAATATACATGCAAAAACTTATTTTTAATGTTTTGGTCTTGTTTGATTATGTTAAATTAAGGCATTTTGATGAGGAAAAAATAGTGCGATACCATACAATTAATATTTATGAACATTAAATAATTTTTATTATTATAAATGAGTGTCCCTATGAGTTTCCAATGAAACATCAAATTCAAATATCTAAAATAAAAACATTAACAAAAAAAATTATTTGTGTACAGCGACACGTATAAAGCATTCAAATGTGTCATGTCAATTGTTTCAGCGCCGAAAACTTTTTAAAGTTTATTTTTTTTATATTTTTTTTCATGCTATTGAACAAATCCATCATAATATTCATAACAATAGTCGTCATAATGAAGCGACGCGAATAATGTGCGCGCGCTATCAATCGTTTTTCTGAGCACTATATTAATATTTTTTTGTTCATTTCAAGCTGAGCTGTTATCATTATCACATAATAACAGATATGAGATCTTAGAAGCTCAGCTTAGTGAGTGAACGCAACTGAAATTCACAACATAACCTACTTTTTTTTAAAAAAAAAATTTGCGATCATTAAGTAATTAATTTTACTGGGTTATTGTTTTGAATTGAAGTTTTGTTTAATAAAACAATTAGTAAAAAAAAAAAAAAAAATTAGAAAAATGTTATAAAACTGTTGCGGAAAAAAGGTGATTTTGTGAAAATATTTCAGTGCAAAATTCAATATTAGTGTTAATTATAATTAGATGAATTTGTTCACACGCATATCAAAAGCTTTATGATTATTTCTAGTGATTTAATAATATAATCAACAAATAAGAAGCTTAGAATAATTATTTAAATAGTGAAGAATTATAAACAGCAGGTTTTTTTTTTTTTCATTTAAAAAATGATTATCATTAATGTAACGAATATCTTGATATTCTCAATTTATGCAGTTTGTGTTATATTTTGTGCAACATTTCCCAATCAACAAATTGAAGGTAAAATAGATATAAAATATAATTATTTGAAAGCAATTAGTGATAATGAAAATATATCTATATTGTTTGAATGTGTGGTGTTGTTAAACAAATGCTTCAGATAAATTATTTAACCCTAATCCGCTCTTCAAAAAACAGTAATACATAAGGTCCGAGTGTGTCAAATTGACCACTTTCATTTTTCTCTCAAACGCAGCCTCGCACAGAAAAATCATCCATTATCAACCCCCTCTTATTTTTTGAGAGCTACATTTCTGTAGAACATTACAACCCCTTAAAATGCCCCCCAAAAAAGTTATAGTGTAAATATTTGACGAATTTTCATCTCTATTCAACTATTTTTAAATTTTCTTTCAAACGCAACCTTGAAAAAAAATGCCGTTATAGATGTTGATCCCCATTTAAATACGAACATTTCCCCCATACATCATACCCCCCTAAAATGCCCGCATAAAAAGTTTTGGTATATATAGAATTATAATGTTTGTCTTATTTTAGGAAATTGACCCACTGGGGACGGATTAGGGTTAAAGAAAACAATTTAAAACGTTCTTTATGGCTGTTTTTTAAATTTTTATCATTGATATTATTGATAGTTGGAGGCATGTTTTAATAACGATAGTAACATTATATTCATTATGAAAATTTGCAATGTTTTTTTTACATTCTAACAAAAAAAAGACAAGCTGCAAATGAATTGGTATACTCTACTTCATTTTTGTTAGTAATGTTACCAGTAAAAGACTCAGACATTTATTCTGTTCAAACTTTTTTGATTTCAATTCGTTCACTTAATTCCTAGAAAAAAAATTGCATCTTCCACCATCAAATCGGATCCCTAGAGTGAATAAATATCCAGTTCGATTCTTAAAATCTCATGTATTTTATCGAGCACAAGATAGTGCGCGTCTTTTAGTATATTGACCACCAATATCCCACCACAGAATCCAGAGAAAAATCGATATGGTCAAAAAAAAAGTAAAAAAAAAAAAAAAAATAGGAAATCAATAATTTATTTTTTTCAACATTTTTTTTAAAATACCTCAAAACTGAAGAAAAATATTGCAAATTTTTTGTATGAATAAAATGTTTTTGTGAAATAAATAAATGTCCGTAGAGTAGGAAATTGGAATTTTTATTTTGAGGGAAGTGTTTTCGATTAAAACTATCAACAAAAAAAAAACCGTAATGAATTGGTACACATCAGCTTCATATTTGCGAAAGATTCGGAATTGTTTTATCTTTTATGTCGTGGAATTCATTTTATTGAAAAAAATTGCAAACACTTTTTTATTTTTTATTTTTTCTCAGGATTGAATGGATGGTTCAAAATCGAAACCTATATAAATCTACGTATTATTTTCTTAACAAAAATGAAGTAGTGAATGCAATCTATTCTTTTTTTAAGCTTTTTTTGACCTAGTTGGGTTTACACGCAGCCAAAAGATCCAGAATTTTATTCTGTTCAAAATATATATGATAACAAAAATGAAGCAGTGTACCCAATCCATTGGTAGTCAATGACCAGAATACAAAATCACTTAAGAAAAATGGACAATAAGAACTTTGTTAAAATTTAAGATTTGATATGTACTGATCGTTTTTTTTTTGATAAGTATCTAAACAAACATATGATGCGTTTCTAAAATATAGTTCGGATATATTTTTTCATAATTTTTTTTTTAAACCATAGCAAGAAATTCAATTTTTCAGTTTCACCTTGATATTTTTGTATTATGTTCCTGATATTGTATTGTATTGTGTTTTTTTGTTTATATGTTCTTGATATTTTTTTGCCCGTAGCTTAACCGATTCATTTGTTTGTCCACCTGGTTTGAGCATATTAAAACGCATACCTATATATACATGCAATGTTAGATTATCAATATATATCTCATTCATTCATAATGGTACATCAAATAATCTACACAGTTTTAATAAGTTTATTTGTTTTCCTCTTGCTTTAAATAACTAAATAAATAAAAATAATTGAATTTACTTTATAAGAATAATTATGAATATAAATAGTAAATAAAATAGTTTTTTAATTAAAATTTTCGGTGAAAAAAGGTTCATTGTGGTTTCTTGTTTTAATATAATAAGTTTTAAATGCATATGACATATTTCTTTTTTTTTTTGTATGTGTTTTTGATGTCATAAGAAAAAAAATTGTTAAAAGGATGCGAATTTATGTGCCTATATGTTAAAGGATATTAAATTCTGTTTATATCCTATAGAAAGTTTTTTATTTTTTATTTCAATTTTTTATACAGGGTGTCCCAGAATGAGTAGCCCAAACTTCGGATGTGTATTCCTGGGGTCATTCTAAGCAAAAATGGGAATCATCTAAATCGGTTTATGTTTAGACGAGTTATGACAATTTCAGTGATTTAATCTGCGACCTCATAAACATCCGAACTTACAAACTTCAAACCGGTATAACTCGAAAACGGTCAATTTTCCGACGCCCCTTCCCATACATTTTTTTGCTTAGAATGACCTCAGGAATACACCCCCGAAGTTTGGGCTACTCATTCTGGGACACCCTGTATATGATGAAATAATGCAAGATCCTGTAAAATCTTGTACATCAAGTAGATGATGTATAATTCCTCATAGCTTGAAAATTGTCTTTTTAGTTAGGAAAATGATGAGAAAGGGGATTTATCGTTACCCCGGCTATATCATATAGTTATATACATTAAGTTTAATGTTTTTAAAATCAAATCAGATATAATAATATATCAGATGCATTTCATATTCACATAATAATATGTGTCTAAATACATATCTCATAAGTCTTTCATATACTATTTTGATAATTTTCTGATTGTTTCATATAAAATATATGTATTTTTATAGGGTAAATGCGCCATTACGGGACTAGAAAGCACTAGCACTATGAGACAGGGCATGTCCCGTAGTGGAACTTATAACTCAGATAAAAAATATATAGATAAGTAAAAGTAACTGAGATTGAGTAATGAAGTGACTTTTTGACACTTCAGTATGTCGTTTTGCAGGCCACTTTTGACAATCCAGTAAGTTTTTATATTGTTTTTAAAAGGAAAAATATACATTCAATTACAATAGAATTCTGTCATCACTGCGTATAATTATATAAGGTATGTGTCCAAGACTTAAAGTATAAAGATAAACTTCACTACGGGACATGCTTTTGTTTTCAGGAAAGGGTAAATTTGAAAAAGTAAGATAGGTTAATTTTTTTCCCATTACACAAAAACGTCTTAAAATATAGATGAGAGCACTGAAAAAAAAACTAATTTATTTGAACTATATCAGAATCGTATAAGTAAATAAATAAAAGAACTGATATTCAGATGTAGTTACGTGATATTATGTGTGCATTATGACGTTTATAAAAAATGGATGAAAAGTCGTGATAATCTTGTTTCTTAACATTCTTATTAATTATAAATTTGGTTAAATAGTAAATTACTAGATTTTGATTAATTAAATTTTTGTCGTCGATTTGAGCCCCTTAAATACAAACAGAGATGCAAGTACTGCGTACTAATATTGTAATTGTTAGTATTGCAGTATTTTTTCTTTGTACTCAATACTGGTACTGTCAATACTTAAAGTACACAGCTGGTAGTGAGGAATGACCCTGTTTTAGTCCTGTTCTGGTACTCCGAGTACTTTAATTATTGGCCGTACTCGTACAAGTATTGACTACAAAGAAAAAATACTGCAGTACCAACAATTACAATATCTGTAGGAGTGTAGGCAGTACTTGCATCTCTGAATACAAGTGTCCAAAAATCTTTATTTAAAAAATTTGAAAAGATGGTTTATTACTACTTATAATAATTATAAGTGCTTCACTTTCAATATATATATTATAAGGTTAGCGTGAGTCAGAAATGAGCAAAATATTTTTAGCAAATACTCAAACAAATACACCATACACAACGAAACGATAAAAAGTATTTAATTCATTTTAAATAATTTTTAGCTACCAGTATTTTGAATGCATGTGTAAATGTACAACAAAATACTATCTCATCCCTGGCCTAAATACATTTTTAATGAAACTAATGCAAAAAAAACTACTCAAAATGATGCCCATGTAAAGAAATATTTTTTAGAATATATTTTCATTACAAACCAGAGCTGGTATATAAAAATACGTCTTTTTGTTTTTGACATGTCTTTTATAAAAATATAAGGAAAAATTAAAATTGATATTATTCTGATATTATTATTTCTTCAGAAAACAAACAACTCATTAATCTTTTCAAACTTAAGTTCGTATTACATATTATATTATGTGATTTTTAAAGTTAATTAATAAATAATTAATAACTTGTATCAACTGTCTCTATTAGGGTGACCGAGTTTTGTATGGGGAAATTTTTCTTTTCGAAAATTCCAGATTGCATTAAAATAAAAAAAAATGTTTTTACAAAAAAATAAGATAGCCAAAATTTTTAGCCGATTGGTGCATAATTGGCTGTGCGCAAAAT
>JAABKK020057378.1:0-10817 GCA_011634745.2 Catotricha subobsoleta
AAAAAGTATCCTGAAATGTTATTGACCAAAAACAATCAAATATTCTCGCCTAGAAGTCAATAATTTCAATAAAAAAAATATTAATCGTAGGTAGGATTATCCTAGCGTGTGTCCTATATGTAAAAGTGCACTATTATTGTTTATATTTCCCTAACTAATTGAAATAAAGAATATTATGAAATTATTAAGAAGAACAATTCTTTATTTTAAATGTCACTGAACATGAAAATTAAAATAATCCATCATTAAATTATTTATTTTCCATTTCATTATTTCATATTTATTATAATATGTATATAATATAATATATATATAATTTTGAATAGAACATAGACGATGATGTCAAAATATGGCATAAACATAATATTTCTTTTAATTTGTTTTTTCTTTGAATTACAAATTTAATTTTTCTTCTGAATAAATTGAATTTTATTGAAAGTATTTTCTAATTCTATTGATCACTAGATATAAGTTGTTTTCGACTTTTAAATGTCCTATAGGAAAACAAGCTACCAATTAGATTGGTACAGAACTTCACTTTTATGAGTATTAATTTACTAAAGCATTATTTTATCATTCAATTAATTCTCGTGTTTTGCTCATTTTACTCATTAATTAAGCGTTAAAATATATAAATATATACATGGTGCTCAAGCTCATGTTCATCATGTTCTTCTGAGGACTGAGTTGAAGGATTTTAATAAATGGCAAAATATATCGGTTTGATCTTGGACTCTTTTGAATTGTTGTGTCGTAAAATAAAAAAAAAATATTACAACAGGCATTAATCCTAAAAAGCGAATCCTAAAAACAAAAATTAAGTAAAATCTAAAATATTGGGAAACAAGATAAGATTTAATTAAATTTCAACTCATCGAAGGTTATCCAAATAAATCTTAGATAATTAATTAGTGTTTTTTGTCTTTTTTTTTTGTTTGTGATTTTTAATTAAAATGATTTATGAAATTTTTTTGATTACAATCAAAAGTCTGGATTTAAATTAATTTTGGCAACTGATGTTGTCATAAAAAATATTCTTTTTTCCATCCCTGTTTCTTTCTAATTAAAAACATAATTTTTTAGAGAAAAATTTATATTAAATAATTAATTAAAAGACTTTTACTTTTAGTTTTTTCTTATTATGCTGAGTAGTTATTTGAGAGTTATCTTTTCAGTCTTTTTTCATTGTTTTTTTTTTTTCTCTTTTTTGCCTTTCAAAGTTTGCTAAATTGTTAATACGACCAAGCCTTAATTCTGATTGCCAAAATCAATATTTGTATTTTTTTTAAAAAAATTGTTTCGATGTTAATGATTTTCAAAAAAAAAAACTTTAATCGTCAAAATACTCAAAATTCGAACTTCAATTAATTAATGCCCAATTAATATGCATATAAAAATAAATGGTTTTCGATGGAACCCAGACAAAATATTCGTTTAAAATCTACCACAAAAGTGGCAATTATTATTGATTTCTAGGCCATCGTGTGCCAGTAATTCTAGATAAAAGGAAACACAGTAATAATGAATAAAATATATAAATAAATAAATTACTATTACATAACTTATTTTAAATCCACTTATGCCCATACTCCACACAGGTTTCTAGAAGTTTTTAACCAATTTTTTCATGTTTCGTATTTTTTAAACTCTTTGCTCACTTGTAATTTTATATTCGCCTCTCGTTCTTTTTTCACAATTTTTCAAGTCAAGTTCCTAGAAACTTGCGTGGAGTATGGGCATTAGACACATATTTGATGCGAAAGAAGAAAACATTTCTAGTTTTACATCAAAAATCGGACAACAATTGCAAACATAAGGGTTATAACTTATAACTTAAATTTCAATCGCATATGTTGACATCGACATACATTATACGTATATGATGGAAAATGACGTAATATAGGAATCAGCCAATTGGTATCATCGGTATCATTCGGTCATTAGAACCAAAACATAGATTCTGATATATTTTTTTTTTTTTTTTTTTAAATAAAAATTGCTTAAGCTCTGTTATTATTTTAGTCCCATATTTAGTCACATGCGAAAATGCTCCACAAAATTATTAATTTCAATTCATTATTGGTAAGTATGCTTCTGTTATACAGAGTTTGGTCAGAAATATGGATTTCAAAAATATTGGATTGGTTTTTGTATATTATGTAGGAAATTATTACAGAATTTCTTAAAATTAAATTTTAAAGAATGAACAATAAAATAGAAATTACCTTAAATAAGCGCAAAATATTTGCTACCATTATAGATACGACACTAAAGGACGCCCCAATGACACCACTAACTCGTCGGTGCGGTATAAAAGTTGGTTGCTTTCCATTTTCACATTTATATTCCGACATATCCTGAAAGGGATGAAAAAAGAAAACAGATTTTTATTTAATTAATAATTTTTAATTAAAATATTTTAATATGTATTATAAAAATAAACTGTAAGATTGTACATTTTTTTTTTTTTTTTTTAATGGATATTTTGCATAATTTGTACTAATTACTAATACAGATTACGAGCGAGATAAATTTATTTAATATTTACGAATGATTTCTTTTATTTTTATTTTCTTCATATTTCTTATTTTTTTTTTCACTTTTACAACAACCCTACTTACTGTGTAACGTTGTTTGTTTAATGATAAAATGGTTTACAAAAACAAAAAACATAAAAAAAAAAAAAAAACGAAAATGTGAAATATGATTTAATTCTATTACGAGCTACCTAAAAAATGAGAATTTCATTTGATTGTAGACACCGCGCCATACAGGTGCTACCTCAACCTTCCACCTTCTTTATATTTTTCTTTACTTTTGATTTAAAACAGATTTTTTTTATTTCAGCACTTTATATATTTTTGGTTTGACTTTGAACAAATACAAAAAAAAAAAAAATATGTTTGTATTTCAATATTGAACGGGAGAAAAAGTAGGCATTTCTAATAATTTAAATTCATTTTACAAACTTCGAAATTCTTGCTGAAAAGAACTTCCTCATCATTTTTGTTTGTTTTGTTTGTTTTGCTTGTTTGCTTGTGTGTTTGTTTGTTTTGTTTTGTTTTGAAGTTAATTATTCTAGTTAAATTATTTTACAAATAAAAAATGCGAAAAAACAAATCATTGGAATTTAATTCAGATAGAAAATATGAGATCAATTTAATCCGTAGTCATAGATGAATTATTCACTTGCGCTACTTCGGGCATGGATATAAATGATTAACTAACTATTATTCACAGTTCCATTTATATATATATTATTAATTTTTATTAAAAAAAATGCAAACAACCTTAAACGAAAATCTAATATTTGCTGCTGTTTCATCTTTCCTTCAAATATATGTAGTAATATATGATTTTATTTTATTTTTTTTTTATCCTAATCACCAATGTCTTTAATGCGTTCCTTGGTGAAGGAGTAAATAGAGATATTTGGGACTGTGTGCGTGTGTATATGCCATATTCGTTGAATATAATAATGTAATTTAATTTTGAATTTGAATAAATTTGATATATTTTTTCTTTTTCTTTATTTTATTATTTTTTTTTTTTTTTTCAGGGAAATTAGATAAAATAAGGGAAAACTAATCGTATTATTAAGATGTTGTTTTGCTGATGATGATGGTGTTGTCGGTAGAAACAGTAAAAGGCGCCGGAACGACGAAAGAAAACAAACTTACGATTGTTTAGGTATGATGGCATTGAGATTTTTCGGTAAACATTTTCTATACTAATAGAATAAATATTTTGTGTCGAATAAAAATAACTGATAAATATCGATAAAATGAATAGAATATATATATGAAATGAAACAAAAAGATATTTTTAAAGCACTTATTGGCACAAAAATAATAAATAAATTTCATTTTATCTAATTTTGTTTTAGAGAATGCGAACTTATTCAAAAGGCTTTTTTTTGTTGTTGTTTTATTTAAAACATTTTGTGTAATTAAAATTCTAGAACATTCCTTAACCGAACTGTGGTTTTTTTTTTTGGTGTACCAAAGAGTATGTATTTAGCCCAACCAGCAACAACAACAACAACAACAACAACAACAGATTAGCATAATCCTAAAAACAAAACAAAAAAAAAAGACAAAAACAACAAAAAAAATGTAAATAAATAATTCACTAAATAAGAAAAATAAAAAAAAAAATTAAATAAATAAATAACAGAAACATATAATTCACGCGTGTAATTTATGCAACCTACTGTAAAGAACAAAATAACAACATCCGATCCCCATCATCATCATCATCATATATCATCGCATCATAATATAATAATATATATACTTTCGGATACAACCATTAAATATAGTTTAGATATATTATTGTGTAAGTCAAAAGAATAACTTTAAACGTTGTGTACGAGTATATCATCCCTCATTCCCATTCAGTATAACCTCCGCACTCCTGAAACCGAAACACCGTATACAATCACACAAAACTGAGAACGTAATGCTTCAACATAAGTGTAGTATATTATAAATTTTCGTTCACAACGACAATAATAATGTACAAAAAAAAAATAGAAGTAAAAATAAAAAATAAAAAAGAAGAAGCAGCAGAGAAAAAACGAATTTTGTATATCAAAAGAAAATCAGTACATATCACACATATATAATAAACATTAAGTATAGGGAACAAAAAAAAAAAAAAAAAAATTGAAACAAAATTGGGAAGACATTTCGTTTTTGCTGTGAGTCTATAAAAAAAAAAAATTGTTTCAAAAGCAAAGTATTTTTTTTTTTTTTTGCTAAAAACGACAAGTTTTTGTATAGATACGAGTATGTGATGAAAACCTGGCTACAAAATTTCTGTCCAAACATACACTCACAAAAATATTCATCATGTTGGTTTCAAATATAGGCACAAAACCAGATATTAAAACTACTGAACATCTATCTCTATTTACTAGTTTTAAGTATCACTTCGCAAAAAGACCAACAAAAAAAAACAACAGAAATACAAAAACAATAACAAAAAAAAAAAAAAATTGAATTGTAATAAAAATCTAAACATTCGTCAATAAAAACAGAAAAATCGTTCATAATGCAGCAGATGCGTATGGATTTTTGTATGTTCACTCAAGTAAAAGTTGGCAGATATTACAATTTTTTTTTTTTTTTTGTAAAAAATTTACTTATGAAAAGTTAGAAACTGATGAACACTTGTGATCTTGAAGGCGAAGAGGTTTTTTTTTTATATAATTTTTGTATTTTTCAAATCGATTGTGCTTTTAGTGTTAAATGATTTATAATGAGATTGTGAAATTTACTTATATAGTTCATTAATTTATAGGCATTTGCAAATCACATCCGAGTATTTATTTTATTTGACTGTTTTAATTTTTTTTTTTGGAAACTTAGAAATACAAATTATCAAATATAAATAATTTTTTGATTTTTCTTATATTTTTATAAATATGTATATTATTCATCACATACAAAAAAATATTGAAATTGAATAATGTTGAAAAGCGTTAACCAAAAGTAAAAGAAAAAAAAAATGTATCATCTTGATGAAATAAATGCTGTTGTCACACAAATATAATATGTGCGGAAATGAATATGGTTTAACAAATATAAAAATAAATTGTTAAAAAGACTGCGCCAGAATAGAATGTTAGTAACTACCGAAATAAAATTTCTATCTGAGTGCATAATTTAACAAAAAAATAAAAAAAAAAAGGCGAAAAAAGAAAAATAGGAAATGATGGAATGGGTACAACGTACAAGTACAACCTACAACGTATGCTGATGATACGGTACTGTCATAATGATACACATTATAAAATTTTACATTATTATAATGTGTAGTATTAATATGGTCGTATGAAATGTGAATTGTCGGTTACGTAGCCGTAGGTATAAATACGGTGTACGAAAAAAGAAAATAGAAAAGAAAAGCAAATGAAATAAAAAGTAAAAGCAAAACATTAATGTTCCACACAATTTGTTTATTCTGTGACTGGTTGGTTGTTAGTATGGTTTATTTGTGAAATTTAGGTTTGGGGAGTATACCAACAACGGCACGAGCATCAACAGCACGTCAACGACATCAACAGCAACCAAACATAGAAGCAACATCCTATACGGTACATAAATGATGAGTGAAATATGTACCGCATATTTATAATCTGTGTGTTTGTGTGTTTTTTTTTTTTTTTTCTTTGTACACAATAAGCAACACGCGTCATGCTACCTGGCTGCTTTTGCTTAATATCTAATGTATTTCTTATATTCTTTCTTCATTTTTTTCAACCTGTGGGGATAGTATAAATAAATGCATATATGTGGTATACCACGCGGTGGTTTTTCCTTACATTATTTATTTATTTATTTTATTTATTTAAAAAGAAAAAAGAGTATATATACCATAACATGTTCATGTTGAAATTGGAAGCTTTATAAAAGTATATATGTAGGAAAATAAAATATTGTATTTAAGCATAAAGTGAATGGTTATTGGGAAGTAAGAGTAGAGGTGCGATGGGTTGGTAGTGAATTTTGCTGCGATATGACAACGTATGTACTCAGAGCCGTAGCCAGAAGGCATGTTTAGGGTGAGCTCAGCTCCTAAGTGATTTAGGGTTCAATAGTTATGTCGACATCCGGGGAAACACAAACTGGACATACTGGGGAGGGGGTTCAACAACTTTGTGCATTCACAAGAAAAAGGCGGGTCGAGGAAAAAAATCGGTGGAGATTTACTCGAATTATCGTGATGACAGAAAGTTAGACATCTTCAACATTTGTTGTTTCTGTCCTTAGTTCCATCGGCCACTAAAGTAAAATACGGATCGTCAGCAGAATTTAGTGTGTTTGAGTTATTTTGGAAATAATTGTAATATATTGGTTTTGGTACCATGTTCACGCTTGCGCTTGGTTACTGATTTGAACATATCTGTCATTTTGGCCTGGTTTTTTTCTTTTGGGTCCATTGTAATAAACTTAAAAATGAAGTGAGAAGGAGGCAGAAATTTTTCAAATATATGAATGTCATTAGTTGTAGCTTAGCTCTTTTGCTAAAATAGACAAAAGTAACTGAATACGGAATAAAACGAAAAAAAAAAAATGGCAATCGAGAAATTATTTCATATTTATAGTCATTGAAACTCGAAATTGCATTTATCAACATAGAAACAATTTAAATAAGCCAAGAAAAATGATTATTTAATTTAATTTCTCACGTGTTGTGTCGTGCATATTTTTTTAAATTATTTAATAATAACATTTGACTTTATTCATCGCCATATTGATAATACAATAAATGATTATTTGCACAACTAAATATTAGTTTTCCATGCGTATTTACGTGTGAAAATGCTAACGATTAACATTTTCATCGCTAAAATTAAAATCTGTAGTACAAAAGTAAAAATACTCCGTCGAAATAATGCTAAATGTTAAAATATTTAATTATTTTTTCTTTAAAATAGGAAATCAGGCATCGCCTTTGATCGATTTTCATTTGCCATACATATTATTCTCATTAAATTTTATTCCCAACATGTTTTAACTTCGATTTTGATGAAAATCGGAGCGAACAAAATTATAATATGTGTTTTCTGAACATTGAAAATTTTCTACACGGCATCTAATGAAGACGTCATGATGGCCGACGAAACAGAACGTACATATGACATACACAATGTCACGTGAATATTGTGCATCTCTTATGAAAAAACAGAAGGTGCGCAGTACATGCACATTGTAACGTAACACTGTGCATCTAATGCGCATCACTTACGAAAAAACAAAAGAAGGTGCGCAACGATAATGTGCACATTGCGCTCCTAACTCCCTTCACGACACATTTTGTTTGCCGGGTTAGTAAGTAATTAATGTAATTAAAGATCGATTTTGTTTTATGTGATAAATGATATTTATTATAACACCGTTAGCTAAACTATTCGGCAAAAATTGCTGTCGAATTAAGAAAAAAAAAAATGAACAAGAAATATTCCAAGGGTGAGCTCTGGATGTTTTAGGGTGAGCTCAGCTCACCTTAGTTCATCCGTGGCTACAGCCCTGTATGTACTACGACTACGACTATTACAGGTACCATCTAATCTATTATACAGACTATAAAACATTCAAAATCCCGTAACAAAGAAATAATAAAAGAAAAAAATTCACAAAATAAATGTTTGTGTATGATGTACTGTTATGTTGGCAATGGAATATGTGGTACGTATATATGATATGTGCATAACATATTCTTATACCAAAAGCGACGTATTATGGAGAGATTCAATGTAATATATGACGACATATAGGTTGAACGATATATGTGTATTTAAGGTTAGTTTACTTATACATATTACATTGCTCTTATCAAACGTACGATATTGGTATGGGAACTTTTCATTTTTCCTCTTTTCGATTCTGTTCTTTTTTTTCCATTTTTTTTTTTTCACCAGATAGTATGATATACTTATATTTGTAGTAGAATATGCGATGGCTTGTACTGGAAAACACTTTTGATTAGATATCTGAGACTATTAGAATCAAAAACCGTTTATTTCATTTGCGCTGGCAGACGATTTTGATCCTAATTGTATAGAGCGATATGGTACAAAATCGCTTGTCAACTCAAATGAAATAAACGGTTTTTGATTCTAATAGTCTCATCTCTACTTGATTTCTATTTTCACTTCGAAATAATACCTGCCATAATCATAAATCGTAATAATAAATTAAGAATATAATAATTTTAATAAGATCCGCGTGTATAAATAATTCAAATTCTTAAATTTTCCTTTTCCCTTTCCTGTTTTTTTTTTTTATTTCTGTTGAGATTGTCAAATGATTCATGCAATGCGCGCAGGGTGTTTCAGTTAAAACTCCCCAGCACTTTTGTCGTTAAATATATACAAGATTTATGCCATTGACGGATATATGAGAACTATTGCATTGCAGAGTATCATAAACTTGATAAAATAATTGTATAATCGAAATGATATAAACGTTTAACTTTTTTTTATTTTTTATATACAACTTGAAATTTATTTTTATATGATTAGCTCAACGCCAAGCACTGTTTGAAAAAATATTACCTCCTTATCGAGTTACTCGTATATAGTCAACGCAGTTTCCATATTTACCAAACACAAAGACAATAATTTTTTATTCGTATATTAATCAATATAATTGTGTACATAAATCATCATGAAATGGTTGAATTCGATTTGATAACTAAAAATAAAAGATTTAAATGATTATATGCACAAATTTTTTGAATTTCTTTGCAACAGACAGCTAAACCATTAATACCAACTATTTTTATATCATTTTGATGATACCATTTTATCAAGCTTATAATTCTTCAAGAAATTTCTCATATATGAGCTTAAAATCGAATCTACTATATTTAGATATAGGAAAATGATGGTCCTGTGACATTTTTAACTGAAACACTCTGTATAGTCAACGTTATTAAGCATTTTATTTTCTAACATTTATTATGATTAAGTAATTATAAACTCAATTTAGACCATAATACTTAAAATTAACTATCGCATAGATTTATTTTTCATTCTTATTTGTTTTATCAAAAGACAAATTAATGACATGACATTTAGAAGATAAAAAAAAAAAATATTTAAAATTCTTCAATTTTTTTTTTTTTGAATTAATTACAATACCTATACAATCTTGTTTCTAGGTTTATATTTATATACATTGCAGAAGAGCACATTATATATAGCCTCACATTACCATTTTTATGTTCTGTGTTGAATTAAAAATGATTGAAATTCGTGAAATTACTTCTTTTTTTCTAGCGCTGGGACCTACGCGATTCGTTTTTTTTTTCTACTCTTTTCAAAGTAATGTGTATCTATTTACTTCCTTTTACATCAACATCAACTTTATTGGAATGTATTTTATTTTTTTCATGTAATTTTCACGAAAATATTTGATTTAATTCGAAAATTTATTTAAAATTGCTTTCTTGTATAAATGTTTGCTTAATCAATTTCAATATTGTGCGAATAAAAAAAAAAATAAAAAATATGAAAAAATCACAGCAAGCAACTTTTTGTGATTGGTACATTAAAATATATTTATCTAGTAAATTGGAAAATTCTTAATTTATTCGAGTTTCTTCATTTTTTTTTTCGTTTTCACCATCAATAATAATACGGAAAGCGAAATGATGCGCGCTGCAATTTTTACTACTGCATTTTGACTTTGCCATTCATATTTTATTCTTCCCAATCACATTACACACATAATAAATATTGAATTAAACGATTTTTGATGATGCTGATAAAAATTGTTTGTCTTATTCATTTTTATGTTAATTTTTTTTTCTTGTGCAATAAATTGTGTAGTTGTTATTACTTGTACCTTTTTTTTGCAGTATTAAAAATTGCTGGGGTTATACATTTCATCTTCATCCATAAAAATATCAACGTTGAATCATTTAATAGTAATTCAGCTTTGAAATAAAAAAAAAAATCGCTATTATAATATTTAAATGTATCCTTTTCCTTATACCATCCGCGCATCCCTTTATGCTTTATATAATTTTTTTTTTCTCACACTCACAATCAAAAGTGTATTTTATTAAGAGTGTTATATGCGTTAGTTGTAGATATCATTTCTACTATAGCAATAATATTCTCAATATATTATGCAAATGTGATCATTTAGAAGAATAGCAAGTATGCTATTATTATATCAGTTTAACACGGCAACGTTAAAGCTCCGAGATTTCTACTTTCTTTTTTACATATACAGTGAAACCTCTCTAAGTGGGCATGCTGCGGTCGCACCCTAAGCTGCTCAGTTATGCGAGGTGCTCAC
>JAABKK020057379.1:0-37765 GCA_011634745.2 Catotricha subobsoleta
CACATAATTTTTTTTTTGTAGTATGTTTTATACAGTACTAGTAAATGTTTATCATTGACCGACATTTTTTTAAATTTCTGACTAATGAAATTTACGCAATTTGATCCAAAACGTCGGAACGTGTAACGTGCCTAACGGTGGAATTGCCCATATACGAATTTTTCGATTTGATTTTCAGCGAGCAATTCTCATATGTTGAATGATTCGATGTCGTAAGTTTCTACTGTATTATCTAATAAAACTAAATAGTGAAGTCATAATTCACATTCATTTATTTTCTGATTAAAAATGTGTCCGCTATAAAATATAGAGAAATATATCAATAAAAAAAAAAAAACAAATTGCACTTTACGATATTATTCGTTACAAAATAATTTTCTAGCATTTTACAAAATAAAATTTTTGAATAAAGCTTCAGAGAAATTTATAATACCATTAGCATATCACTATACCTCGTAAATGATATTTCTTTTTTCTTCTAACATAAAAGTAGATAGGTGGATATTATACACACATATATATTCATATATATATATAATATTTGTTTGAAGTTAAGCATTATAAACATTGATCTATCTATTGCTGATGCTCTCTATATGTGTGCCTGAAGCTGAGAGATATGAAAAATAAAGTATATTTTGGGAAGGGGGAATGGTTTTTTCTTCTTCTCTGCTCTGTGCGGTACTATCACCGAATACTTTTATATCGGTGATGTATACAGAATAAAAAAAAAGGAATATATTTGTTCCCTTTACGCAAAGCTAATCATTTAATATTTTGGATATAATGTAGATACACACGTAAAGGTTATACTACAAAAAGCCAGTTAAAACCTTTAAAAATGTAATCTTGTTTGGCTCGTTTTACATGTCATTTGATATGAGTAAATAAATAATAAAAAAAAAATAAAAAATTAAATAAATAAGATTGCAGTCATTATTGTTGATTATTTACAAGAATATAAGAAAGTATTCCATTTATATCAGTTTAACTCACATTGTCTATAATTTTAAGTGCAACTAATGGCCACAATTACAATTTTTTTTTTTGCGAAAACTAACGACAATGAACAGATAAATATGAAAATATGAATTTATATGGTTAATACATACTAGTGCCTAAAATAACAAATTTTAATAACTGACCAAATTTTTTTAAAAAAAAATAACACTTCATTTCTTTTTGGACCGAAATCTCTTTGTAAATATCGCTGACGACGTTTTGACGCGCATATATTGCAGCATACCCAGACCATAATTCAACCAAATTCAAAAAATATTGTATTGTCAACATTATCGCTATCATTAGCTTCTTGTATTTCGATTTTATTTAAAAAAAATGTGAAATACATTTTCGCTGCCTCCAAGTAAACAATTGTTAAGAATGTTAGAAATGTGTTTACGAGCTACTTCAAAATAAATGGACAATGTTATTAGTTTTAGATCAATGGATACAGGGATTTTTTTGAAAGCACACATACTGAAAGCACAATATATATTTGCAAGAAAACAAATTAGTTTCAGATTCACCAATTTCGGTAAAAAAAAGCAGTAATTCTTTCGCAAATTATATACATTATTTACTAAATCTGGTACTATTTCTTTGTTTCCAATTTTGTTTGATAAATATTTTTGCACTAACCAAAAATCGATATAGAACTGACATTCGCTTTTTAAAACTGACCAAAATTGCTAGAACTGACCCTTATTTTAGGCACTTGATACATATATCTTTATTTAACAATATAAATATATTCTAACATAAATGAGGCGGCTAATAGCGATAAAGTTATTTAGAAGCTTGTTATGGCTAGTGTTTAACAGATTTCTCGTTATTTCTACGCAGAAGGCAAATATAGAATATAGAATAAAAAAAAAAAAACACAATTAGAAATACAGTAAAATACAGAAATGGTCAATATTACCAAAATAAACGCGTAAAATAAAAAGTCTACGACCTGAAAACATGTAGTCTACACTTTCAAAGTAGACCTGAACCAAAGCAAATTATATAAATAATTTCAACAGAACAAAATTTTGCCTGTTTTGGCCAGTGTCCAATATCCTACTACTAAAGCCTGAGAAAAACGGAAGTGGTAAAAAAATAAATGATTTTTTTCAAAACTGCAATTAAATATTAAACTAACAGATATTTAGGTAAGCAGTATATTCCAAAAATTCAGTAACTATATATTATTGAAACATATATGATTTCATTTATATTCATATTATATTATTATTATTTTTAATATTTATTCGTTTTTTTTTTTGAAGAAACTAAACAAAAAAAGAAAAATAACAAGTAAAGTTGAATTATTTCACAACTTTTTCTAATAACGTATACATAAACATATAAATAAAGTAGCATCGATAGCTCATTCACAATAACTGAAAATTATATTCAAAACATTGCGCATTCTATTGTTTATTAGCTCAATTTTCTTTTCCATTTAAACAAATCATCTGTGCCTGACGTTACTATTTCTTTCTCTGCCAAATACAGAGTGTTCAACAAAACTAATATTCCATAATTGGTTATAGGGTTAAATTTAGAAGAATGCATTTTTCTGGCTTATATTTATTTTCAAATTTACTTAAACAATTGAGCGAATATAATTCGATACTAATGGCGCCTAAAATAGAATGAGGAAAAAAATAACGTAGAGAAATATATATAAATATTTTTGCTGTTTAACTGTTTTCAACAACAAACATTTTCAAATTATATATATATATGTTTGGGCTGTACAAATATAGACATAAGTAGTAGTAAAATAATAATACACCATGTCTGCCTCATTTTTTATTTCCGTTTAATTTTCCCTTTAGCATTAGCAACACACTATACCTAAAAAGCATTTTCTTTTTTTTTTTTCTTATTTCTTTTTTTTTTTTTATTCATATATTCAAATCCATACTCTTCTGTACCGAGTACAGTACACATTATTAGCTGAAATACTCGCGTATCGTATGTGTGTGGATATAGACGACATACGCGACAAGGAGTGGGTCTAGGTACCTTTATTCTACCTAACATCTTATTCTCTTGTTATTTGTGTAATTTTTATTCGCAAGACTTTTGCTACCCAGAATTGAATTACCGAGGCGACGTGTGTGTAATAGAAAAATTCAAGTTTGTATTACACAAGGTGCAGAAAATGGGAAATTGTCATTTTGAATTTCGTATTTTACTTCTTCTTATTATTTCTTTTTTTCTTTTTTTTTTTTATTATTAATAGAACATACCAGTCAAAGTGTATTTACATATACATACCCATTTTTAAAATTTTATATGCACAAGAAGCGCATGTATTAGTATAAAAAAATATATATGTTTTATTTTTTTTTATTATAACATTTATTAAATATTTTCTCTTGCCAGCAAATAATAAAAAAAAGAAATACTACTAAATCCGCAAGTATATGAAAATCCGATTTTTATCATGTTCTATGTGGTACCAAAACATATCTCCATATTGAGTTATTCTCATGAATGCTAAAATCGCTTAGCAAACACCTTAACCGCAGGAAATTAAGCGAATTCTGCTCGTGCTTGTACTTAGTTGTACTTAGGTACTTTTTTTTTCTTAAATATACACTTATAGCAAAATATACAACGAACGATTGGCAACGAAAGAACTGTGTATATATATTATATATATTCACTGTTCCTTTATTTTGTTTGCTTATAATAATATAATATTATGTATTCTTGAATACGTTAAATGATGGTAACGAGTAGAGAATATTTGGATTTATTATACATCACATTTGAATAAACTTGAACCAAAAATATATATTTTATTCGTATATTTCGTGATGAAACAGTGTGTTAAATAACAAAAACGGAACCAAAAAAAAAAAATAAAGTAAAAAAAAATCGTCTAACGTATATGTTTTCATAAAAATGGAATAAATGTACGGTTACATATTTAGGAATATAAAATATATAAACTTATATTATTTTTTTTTCTCGAATAGAAAATTGGATAATATACAAGAAAAATATAACTTTATGAAGAAATACAGACTCAATATAAGTAAAGTATAATCATATAAGGGATGAAAAAAAGATAAATATAAAAATGAAGTAGAGGATTAGAGTAGTAGAAAAGGTTATTCGCAATATTAACAAAAAAAAAAACAAAAACAAAAACAAAAACAAAACCACAAACAAAATTGTTTAGATAGCTTTTTCTTTTTTCTTCATTCTTTTCCGTTTTTATTTTATTTTATTTTTTTGATTATCAATCACAAGTTCACAAAACATATTTAAAAATAACCAGCGTCAAAAGGTGTTTGAAATTGTCAAACCCAAACTGCCAAATTCATTCCAAAAAAAAAAATAAAAAAAATAATAATACATAATAATAAACGTTACGTTTCGCCATCCAGGTGATTCACTAATTTAAATATATGCGTTCCATATATAATAAAAAAAAAGAGTGTATGCAGAGATATTGTATTGATCTTTAGATACAACATAAAGCCGCTATAGTTAAACCATTTTCATGCAAATTTCTTTATGCAAATTACTTCAGTACACAATTAATCCAGATTTATTTTTATTTTTATTTTATTTGATTTTTTTTTTTTTTTCATTTTTGCTTTCTATTTACAATCAACGATCAACCAACCCTTTTACCAAATACCCAAGCACATAATTTGCATACGGTTTTGTTACTTCATGAGTCAAATGAATTTGCACAAACTGCAATCCTATCCTTGAATGCAAAAATAAATCGCACATCATGAAGTATAGAATGCCATTTATACATACCTACCTAGCAAAAAAAACACACAATATATGTATATAAAGAAATAAGAATTAAATGACAATACTTCTATTGTGTATAGAAAATGTTATAGCAAATGTTTGAAGTGAACGCAATAAGCTTATAAGCAAGCAAAATACAAGTCCGTTGTTATTTGAAAGTTTTATTATTATAATTTTTGTTTTTTTTTTTTTTTTTGTATTCTTTTGCTTTATTTTTGTAGTGATTATTTTTATTAAATTGTTTGCATGCACTCTTAACATTTGAAGAGTTGTATATTTGGGTTGTTTGATTCTTGAATGAAATTTATATTGGTAATTAAATCAATTCGAAATGTGGATGTTGTTGTAAAATTATTTTATACGAGGATTTTATTGAATTGGTAAAGAGACAGGATTTATTATTATTTGTTGGACGTATATTGATTTGACGTATGCATTATAATCGGCTGTTGTTAACATGATTGTTTTTTTTTTGTATATATACAATAGATTAAAATTGTATTAAACCTGGGATTTGAAGGAAAAGAATATAGTTTAAAGTGTAATTAATTAGTTAAATTATAAATAATATTATAAAATTGATTCATAAAGTTGTTATAATATTATTGAATTGAATTTATTTTTAAGAAATGATCGATAAAATATGTTTGACCATGTATTGAATTAACTTATGAAACTACTGCGCTTAATTACTTAAGCTGCGCATATATTTAAGAAAATGGTAAGTTTAAATGAAAAATGATCATTAATTTTAAAAATTTAAAATCTATGACAATTAGCACAGCGATAGTTCTATAGATTTTCGATTTGAAAGCTTTTTATTTATTTTTTTTGTTTTTAAACTTTGGACGTTTACTTTTAAACTTGTTCGTTATAAAAAAAAAAAATATAATACTGTTCTAAATATCATAAATATCAAAATAATAGTATAAAGAAAATATATGAACAAACGCACCTAAACATTATTTCAATTTCTACCATCTTTTTTATTTATTTATTTTTTTTTTGCTCGTCTTTCATTTTATATACTAAAGATACAATTGCTATTATAATAGTACAACATGATTTCTATTCATATCCAGATCACGCTCGAAAAAAACCACCCAACCTAAATACATATAATTTCAATAAAAATAAAAAAAAAAGTATTGATACATATTCGTTACTTCGTTAGCGTCATGTATGTTTCACTGGTTCAAATCTTTTTGTATTATAGACTTTTGCCAACTCAGGTTTATTTCACCATAGACAATATTACTCTACTTGAATTAACTAGGATGTAAAGAGATAAGTTTCTGCGTTTGTATAAGTGTACATTTATTAGCAAACTGAATATTATCTATTGCATAATATTTTAACATAAAAAACGAAAAATAAAAATAATAATAATAATAATAATAATATAAAAATACAAAATAAAGCTCATAAAAATTGACAAAACCAAAAAGTATATGGAAACAGGTTTGGGTTGTGAAGTTTCTTTTTAGTATTTTTTATTTTTATTTTTTTTTTTTTTTGGTTTTGCACATGACATCAGCAGCAGTAGCATCAAAAAAGACTTGAGTCTCTTCCCTCCTCCCCCTTCTGAAACATTACAATATATATTTATATATAATATATATTCCGCCGAATATATGATGCGTATTGAATATTTCTTTTTTCTAGTCAAAATGAGATTTCAAGACTACATGAAGGATGATCTTGAAAGAGTGATGAATGATTGTGCGTACATATAAATTTTGTATTATGTGAATATGAACACTATGTGCTGAATTTTTTTTTTTTTTTATAATATGATATTATAAAATAATGTAAAAAAAAGCATATATAAAGCGTTATAATAGTACCTCTCTACCAGCTAGAAGTTGCTTGTACCGATATTATAATAAAATAATATATAAAAATATATGTAAATATTCTACATGAACATTTATAAAACATATTACTTTTCTTCTAACTCTATAGAATAGACATATTAAATTCTATGGATGTACAAAGTGAAATCAGATAACATTTTGAGAAATGTTTTGCCATGAAGAAGAAGTAAAAAAAAAAAAAATATGTTTTATCGCGCGTATATCATTTTTTTTATACATAAATTTTGTTTACATCATTTTTCACTATTCAGATATGAATGACATTGCGAGTTTTTCTTTCTTTACACAGTTTTTTTTTTTCGTTTTGCTTTTTGTAAATGATTACTTTTAAACATGGTTTTCATTCCAAACGTTATGTATATCTTATATTTTTTTTTTTTTTTTTTTGTTCGCGTAGAAGTATATCCAACTCATATGAGTTTTACCATTGATATACAATCCGCTAAAATATATATATATATATTATATATAATATATTGTAAAATGAACAGAAAAATATAGACCGAATTATAATAAATATATCTTTATGCAGTGGCATCATATACACACTTTCATTTCCATAAATCACAATTTCAATTTTTTTTTTATATATATTTTTTTGGTTCGAGTACCTTATTATATAAATTGCTTCCACATATCTTGTAATAATAATAATAATGTATATTATTATGCCACATATGAAAAATAAAAAAAAAAAATATCAAAAGGACAAAACTTGTTCTACCGTGAGTTACATAAAAATTGTATGTATGCTTCCCTCGCGTATTTTCTCTAATAATAATAATAATATGTAATATTATTATAGATATATATAGAAATAGAAATGTATAGAGAATTTTAAATTTATACATGTTGTTGGTTGGCAGTTAGAGTTTAGAATAGACGATATTAAGGTACAGAACCATAATATTCAAATTCATGTTGGATCATATGAACGTATTGTGTACTATCGTATAGATACGATGGTAATTGTATGGCAATGTCATATATTATTATTATTATTATTATTTTTATTATTATATTTATATATCTATATATAAATTTCTCTATATTCCATTTTACATTTCTTATTTGAAATTCTTTCATTTCTTCACAATTCTCTTTCATTCAAATAAATCGCACAGTTGGCATTGACAGTTTCGAGTGGTTAGATTCTTGAATTCGTGAAAATGCTTTGCATGGAAAAATCACACGCTAATGTTTTTCATGCGAAATCTATAGTGATTTAAAAAAAAAAACAAAATGATCTGTATGTTGGATATTGTTGTCTTTGTGAAATATTGAACTGTTTTTCTGCGAATCATTTTAATGCTGGGTAAAGAAATTGTACGCATTATTTTCACTCATGTTTTTTTCTTCGAATCATACAATTTAATACGAATTTATGTTTCATTATCAACTTCTTTTTTGTTTTTTTTTTCAACATTATTACAAAAGCTTTATTACTTCAGAAATCAAAATAATAGAAATAGAAAATATATATAAAATAGAAATTATTATAAAAGATGTAAGGCATCATATTTAAAGAAAGAAAAAGAAAAAAATACATAAGTAAATATTGCTGTTGTTCGAAAATAAAAATAATAATTATTATTATTATTGTTTAAGTCTAGACATATACTACGAGTATATACTATCGGTTCTCATAAAATATAAATCTTTATTCAAATATTTTTAGAAAACTTGTAAGTTGATTGATAATATATATTATAATAAATTCGAGAGCAAAGCTAGGAATAACAAAACATTTTTATTTATTCAAATCGTAAGTAATTCGAAAAGAAAATGATAATTGCATAAATTCAATATTTGGTACGAAATTCATATAAACCGCGTTCAAATAGAATATTTTAATATAATTAAACTAAAATTATTTGTAAATATCTGCATTAAATCTGTTAAGCTATTATTACAAAGAAATTCTCTCTCATCATTAACCATTACAGTCATTTTCTATACAAAAAATTTATTATAATAACTGAATGTTCAACAACCTGTTGAAATTAATTAAAACAAATAACAAATTCCCAAGCACAATTTAAATGATGAACCAAAAATCGTACATAATAGCACATATGCACAACAAATGAAAAATACGAGAATCCCACAAGAAACCCTTTTTGCATACATTGGTTCATTCTACTAAATAAAATAAAACCGAAAAACATCACTTTAATGGTATTGGTACCATCCATGGAACATACTTTCCATTCCATATATATAAATACAATAATAATAACAACAACAACAACCAGCGAAATTTTGTCGTACGTGAACATATCGTACGTAGAGGATAGAGAATCATTTATATAATGTATACATATTATATATTTTTGTTCTTTATTTTTTATTTGGTTGGGAGGGTGGTTGGCTTGTATATTTTTTTTTTCTTTTTTTCTTTTTTTCTGGATGTGCATGTAATATTCGTATGAGTATTATTTATATGTATAAATATATATATAAATTTGTGGAAACGAGGGTGAGTTACGATACAATATATTTTATATAGAATCGTTGCTAGGTAACACCCCCTCTTTTATGTAACCCCACCAATAGCACTACACACAGTACACACGTGGGTAAATCGTATGTGAGGACGCGGTGCGGGTATACTCATACCATTATCTTCATGTTCATACAAAACATATTATTATATGGTATGGCGTACCTACCAACATACACGATATCTATATATTTATATATATATATATATTGCTTTCATACACATTAGGCATGCGACGAATTGACGAACACAAACTGAGGAATAGAATACAGCAAACACAAAATAACAAAAAAAAAAATGAAAAAAATTGAAGATAAAAGCAAAGGGTTGCTGATTTTTCAGGAATTTTGGGAAAAAATGTCGAGTCGCCATTATTTGAAATATTTTTCATTGAAATTCTTTATATTTTATGAAAAAAATTATTTTTAGTAAAAAAAAAAAATAAAAAAATAGTAATAAAATTAACTTTGTGTATCCGTAATAAAAAAAAATTAAATAATCAAATAGCTAAAAAAAGAAAAAAAACATTGATGATTTTTTCTTTTTCGACATAGCGATATTTTGTGTGTTGTAGCGATTATATATGAATCGAGTATTACAGCCTCAAAATAAAGAAAAAAGCGTACATTTTCCCCCCATTCTTCTTATTATAAAATATATATTTACGTAGGTACTTGTCGTTATGCATAATATCTCGGTACTCTTTTCTTGATACGTACAAATTTTTGTCTATAAAGCCGCACAATCAAATATATAGCGATTCGATCAGAAATCAAAAGTATCTGAAATCTATTATTTTCCATATATCAGTGGATCTATACAAAGGGAAATATAAAATGAAAAAAAAAAAAAAAGACTCAGTTCAGCGTTAAACTCATCCTACCTTCAACTCGCGAAACGAATATGCAAAACATGTCAGATATAAGGGTGGATGGTTGTTCAGATATATGAAAATAGAAACAGTTAGGTGAATTGTAGATATATGATAATACGTAAGAAGGCACATAAAAAAAACGAGTTAGAAATATAACATGTAAAAGGAAGGATATACCGGTATCCAACCTAACCGAAAAAAAAAAACCCACACCTCTTATGTTTTTCACTTCGGCTAAATTTACATATATTACATGCTATGTCAAAATGAAATAGGAATTTTTTTTTTGTTATATTTGCATACATACAGTCAGTCATAGCATAAAAGAAAAATCAAACATGTAAAAGAAAAAAAAAACAAAAAAAAAAAAATAAATAAATAAAAAGAAAAAAAATCTATAGAAAATGTTACGGCTGAACATTTCAAATATCTCTATATAGAATACGTTCATATGCGTTTTCTTCTTCTTATTTAAACAAATCGCACTATATTCGTCCTCCATATTTAGAAATGATGTTACCAAAATGTATAAAGAATAACAAACAACAACCACAATCGCTCATATGCAAATTATAATAATCCAGCTATATTACTTAATAATAATAAAATAATAATAAAGCGCGTAAAATTCACTCTCTCGTTACCGCGTGCTTTTAAAACCCGAAGCAATTATTTTTCTCTCAATGAAAATTATGAATGAAATTTTCATCTCTTTTTCGCTGTGTCATGCAATTAATGAATGCTATCTCGTTCTAATTTTTCCACTTTTTCCGCCGCATATCTTTAAATTTAAGCCGTATAACAAAATCTATATAGTATTTTTTTCTTTTTTTTTTTTACATTATGTAATGTTACACATTTATATGTAAAATCCTCTTTCATTATACCATCCAAGATATCTGTATATATCTATCTATATATCTACGTATATGTATGTCTATATCAAAGTTAATGTAAAATGGTACACGCTGACTGTGTATACTTTTTATATGTGTTCTTGTCTTTATAATATGCCCTTTTTCTTCTTCATTTTACGTTTAAGGTTTACAATTATCTCAATTCTACCAAAGTGTTTTATAGCCTGCTTAGAGAGTGTTATTCAATTTGTTCACTTATTTGTCATCGTCAAATAAAAAATACGATTAGATATTGATATGTGCTTTTAAAGTAATATATGTACATTGTACGGTATCTATCTATCTATTCAATATTATATATATATATATATATATATATATGTAAGTATAATATTTGTATAGAAATATTTTGTGTTTTGAATCTGAAATGGAAAATCGATATTTGAAATGGTATAAATTTACGAAATTATTTTCCAAGATAATATAATAATAGAAACAGATTCTTCACTTTTTTTTCATCTTTTTTTTTTTTTCTTTCGTTACTATATCTTCATTTATATTATTGAATTAAGTGTTACTAAATTAAACAGTTTTATACATTACAAATGATGTCAAATAAATAAAATCTAATAAACATGCAGAATATATAATACGTACATAATAAAAAAGTTTTACTATTTAAAGATAGAATGAAAGTGCCTATTTTCGTTCCAAATTGAAATAATATAAGAAATAAAGACTTTCATATAAAATTTATTTCGTATATCCTCATGCCTCAGGTGATTAAAGTCATTAAGAAGAAATAGATAATAATTTGATTTGAGTAAATCTGGATATTTATATCTCTTCTAAACCAACCACCCAAAAGAGCAAAATGTTGCCATAAATGACCAATTCGTGATCAAATGATCTAATATGGCACCAAAACGACATCAGAGGGACCAATTCGTGACCAAAATGATCGTCAAAAAGACCAATTTGTGAATGTTATCCCCCATCCCCCAGACATATACAAAAATTACCCTATGTCGATTTTGGCCAAAATAGTATGTTTTTTAAGTTTCAAAGAATTACCCTTCTCCGATATTGAACAAAATAGTACCTACACGTTTGTTAAGTTTAAAAAAATTACTTTACCTCGATCTCCAAAATACGATTTGTATACAGCGCGTTTTTTTTTGTAGTGTTTTGAAAAAATAGTAAGTGTCTTCTTTTACTTTTCTAAAATACGATTTGCATACATCAGCGCGAGTTTTTCGCGGTTTTTGTGTATATGATTGACTAAAATAAAAAAAAAAAGTCAACGCAATTTTTTAGAAAATTCTACCCTATGATACTTTTTCAAATTTACCACCCCCACAAAAGACATTTAGATGATTATAAGTTATACTTATCATCACTTTCAAAGGCATTAACAAAAAGCTTTGATGATTGCGCAAAAAGTCTACTTATGGAACTATTAACAATTTAATGATAAAATTTCAACGACATTCAAATAAACATTTTATATATTTCAAAGAATTAGAAACTATTAGATATTTACTAAATTGAAAGAAATACAACCGACAGCAAACTATAATTTTCCATTGTTCAAGATAAAACTGGAAACACTTCTTGTTGTAAAAACTTATTTTAAAATCAAAAGCTCTGGCATAGTTGTGAAATAGTAATAAAAATATCGTTACCATGCCAAAAATGCTATTTTCTAGCCATCCAAAAAAGAAATGGAGAGAAAAAAGAATGAAGCACTCAAAAACAAGTAACAAAAATGTCTTCTAAAGCCAACTTTACATCAGAAATATTACATGAATAATAAATGAATATATATTATGTAAGTATAGATACTTATAAATAAGATGTATATTAGATAGATAGATATATATTTTAATACATATCTAACAATTCTAACATGAATACATATAAAAAAAAAAAAAAAGAAAGAAAGAAGAAGTCATGTTACATCATAAAGTATTTATATTTTTATAGATATTGATTTAATATATAATAAATGTTTTCTATGGGGATAATGTTTTCTAATAAATCAACAATCTTGTATTGTATTCATCCCTTATATTGTTGATAAAAGAAGGTTCAAACGAAGTATTATTTTATATTTTTTTTTTCGATTCATACTAGCTGTTATAACAAATGAATAAACAGAGAGAAGAAAAAAAAAGAAACTAGGAACCTACCTGACTACACAAATTAATAGAGGAAATTTCCGTTTATAATTTTTAAGAGGAGCATAAAATCACTATCAGGGTTTATTTTGTTAATATTGTTGTTGTTGTCTGATGCGCATATCGATAGATATAAAAAGGGTAGCCTGTTAAGAGCATTGTAAACAAAAGTGGTAGGTCTATTTTAGTAAGTGTGGTTATAGGTTTTTTTTGTTGTTATTTTTCTGTTGTTATTATTGTAATTTAAGGACCTTGTTATAAATGAAATGAAAATCAATATGTTTGTGTAGATACGGCTAATAATATTCTTGATAACTGAAATTTTCATTTTTCAAATAAATTTACCTCAGGTAGTTTTTAATATTTGTTTTACACCGATATTTACACCCTGTACGCACACTACATTTGCTTATAAAACATTATGAATGAAAAAAAAAGAAAAAAAAACAATATGCATTAGTCGCATATCTCATACTGCAATATCGAGAAAAGAAGAGCATATGAAATTATGAAAATTGCGTTAAATCGTCCGTAAAGTTTTGCATAAATTTTAATAAAAAAAAAAAAAAACATCTATTACATAAATGTACACATGAGTAAAGGGTTTAAACTATATAATATAAGACACACATAATGCAATCAAAATTTTAACCCTTATTTTCGATATGCATTTCGTATCATTATAATAGCACATATAAATTATAAAATTGATGTCAATGATACATAAAATTGTTAAATATACAATATTTAAAAAAAAAAAAAAAACTTTTATTTCCTGATTGAAACACGTATACTTAATAATTGCACAGTAAAAGATCGATTGCAAACGCAATATTGTGAGTTATCGACCAAAAATAACTGCAATTAAGTAGAGCACAAATTGTGCTTCTTTTCTTCATTTTTTTTAATTGGATTGAATGAAATTAGGACATCGCTTGATAATATGAAATATTTTATAGAACAACATAATTAAAAATAATTTAAGAAATATGATTAAAATGTTATCCAAACATTTTCAATGTAAAAAAAAAAACCCTTAGCCCACCTCTAAATTTTCTACAAATTTCAAATATTGTAAACCGCAGTTAAATTATTATTGATACTTATGACTTGAGAAATTATACGATGTAATATTTCATTTGTTTTTCATTGACTTCAAATAAATTTTAGGTTTGTTAACCTATTACATACATAAAACCTATATATCCGTAGTATATATATATTCACGTCGTTACGCATTAACTCAAAATCCAATTTTTTTTTGTAATAAGAAATATGAAATTTGTGTGAGTGTTTTTTTTCTTCTTTCTTTTCTATTTTGTCCTTAAATTCAAATTATATACGAGTTTTATTTCTGTAAACCCCTTCATACGAGTATTAAATATAAAGAAAGCAAACCAGAAGAAAAAAAAGAAGAAAAAAAAAGAAACAAAGCCCATATTCTACATGGAAACGCAGGTAGACTGCTCTTGAGCACACACATAATCATCAAAAAGATCTTAATCGTTTAAAAATTTGAATTTAATAGCAACCGCACATAAAAAATGAAAATTGAATATGCCTTCTTTTTTTTAACCAAGAATGTATATTATGTAATATAAGAAAAGATGTCATATGACAACCGGTTACTAAACACGTTAAAATCACAGGCTGATGACATTCCTTTTATGTCTTTTTCTAACAGTAGCACGGATATCTCTATATATGGATATATAGTATAGGTTCACTTACATACTTAATATGAATAAAGTAGAAAAAAGAAAACATACTTCTCCAAAAAAAAAAAACCAGTAATTTGAATGAAAGTAAAATTTATTATTCTTTTGGGTGGAAGAGGATAAGCAGTCCTTGAAAAATGAATAAATGAGGGTGTTCTCATTTGAAATATTCTTATATTCGTTTAATATAAAATTTTAAGAAAAAAAAATAAAAAAGAAAAGGGTTTTGTACCTACTGAAAAAAAAAAAAAACGGTTTAAAAGACATATGGAAGATATGGGTCGCAGGTAATACACAATTTATATTACATTTACATACATTTATCATGTAATTTTTATTAACCGACAAACAAGGTAGGTACCTGCATGAATTATAATTCGATTTGTGTAAATTACTTCTATCAAATCTTTCGGTTATATGTTGCTAAAATTTTATCGAGGCGAATATTTTAATTAATGGAAAAATATTTTACGCTCAGTGCACGCAGCGCACCGTTGAATGTCGGCAGTAGTTAAGAATGTTTTAAAATTCTTAAGTGTCGTCAATTTTCTTCATATTGTATGCTAATTTTCATAAAATATTAACACCTATGAAAAGATGCAGATAATTTTGACGTACCAACTACCATATATATAGTATTTTTTGCAACTTGCGATGTTAAAATTCTTTATTAATTCGCAATGAATTTAAACAACTTCATATACGACATAATATATACTACATCATCTGGAGTGTAAGAGATTATTAGCATATAATTTTTGTAAAATTTATGCAGAAAATATGTTTGCATGTATATGTTAAATTATTATCAGCTAGAAGGACAAAACAGAACAGTGTCATTACATCTGCTTTATAAATGTTTATCTGAACCTTAACAAATAAAAAGTCTTTCTGAAGCACAGAAATTTTAACGAAAGTTTTATCATATGTTTAGAAAAGATATTGAAAAAAAAATCATCGTTTTTAACATTCACTCTTGTCTATTACCAAGGTGGTGATATTTTATAAGTAAATATATTTTATCGCATCTGCTTCCTAATTTAAATAATTTATTTAAAAATAATAATAAAAAAAAAGAGTTCTGTTCTGTCTCGGCATTTTTTTTTTTACAACCCTTTTCCTTTCATATGCATATTTTTATAAATAGCACAATTTTTTTTTTTTTGTTCTTTATTCTATTTTCATTTTTAATATTATATATTATTTATATTATGTAATAACTTTAATGTTTTTGTTTTGTATACCAAAAATCTCTTCCGGATTACATAAGGCGTAACCTGGTATGCTAATATATTGGAATAAAAGGTAGATTTATCCTTTGGAAATAAATTGGCAAAAAAAAAAATGTTTGATAAATTAGCATTAACCAGCCGTTTTTTTTATCACTACACATACTTATTTATATGTGACTGCAGCATCAAAATATCTATTAGTTAGTCTAGTAGCGGTTAAATGAAAAAGTGGGATGTAGTAGAGCCATAGAAAATATATAATGTGAATAACTATGCGATTATGTCTGTCACTGCACATTTCTACAGTTGATAAAAACAAAAAAAAAAGAAATATGGAAAATGAAAAATGCTCTTAAAAAATGTATAATATTTCCGCGTCCGACTATCTATATTCATCAAAACAGTATAAGATTCAACAAAACGCGCTACAAATAGAAAAGGGTTAATATTTCATTTAAACGTTACCTGTACAAAAGTGTATACGAAGGTTTTCTGTTCAAATGAACCGGTGGTTTTTTTTTCTTTTATTAATTTTACAAAACAAATATTATTTAAATCAATGGTTAGCAATTTAATTTAATGAAATTTTTTTTTTATTCTCTATGATGGCCCCTAAATAACATCTTCAATTTCTTTAGATAAATATTACACAAATGGTAACCTTAACTAGGATGCATCATATCGAAAATGATTATATTTTTTAATATATTAGTCGTTACCAGCCTATTCTTAATAAAAAGGTAACATATGAACATTAATAAATAACATAGAAAAAAATTTACAACCCTTTCACATACCCCATGGTGATGTTTAATTTATTCAAAAAACATTTTTTTTTTTTTATTATTATTATTATTATTATTTAAAAAGCCTTCCCGTGTTTTATTCTGCACACAGATTGTTAACTCGTTTTTTTTTTTTTAGTTTGTTTAAAAAGAAAAAAGCAAACGGATGCTCATATTCAAATTTTTTAAATATATTATTATAAAGATAGAGAGAAGAAGAATTAAGGATATGATGAAAGTTTTTTATTTCGTTTGAGTAGAATCAGTTTTGAATTAGATTTTGTAGTGATTACGTCGAAATAGAAGCAAATCGACTATTTTCGATATTTATTTATGTGATTTTAATTATTGATTTAATTTTTTTTTTTTTTAAATAAATATTATGGTTTTCAACGAAAACACAAAATATATTAAATAACAGTCTTACATAAAATTATTATTATTTTAAAAATAATGTGCATACAAAAATGTAAAAATTAATAAAAAAAATTCGAAATAAAATTTACGTAAAATGAGAAGAAAAACAAAAAAATGTTATTGATACTTGGAATGTGAATTTATGTGCGAAATTTATTGAAGATGAATATAATATTCAACTTTTTACTGCACAAAGTGTAATAAACCAAAATTAATCTGAATTATTATGTCTCATATTAAAAAAAAAAAAAGTAAAAAAGTAAAAAAGAAAAAAACAAATATCGTATATGGAAAAGTTTTGACAAATTTTAAATTTAAAGTATGTATATAAGAAGATCGTCAAAATGTCATTATATACCTACATCATCTCCGATATATATATATGTATATAAAAAGAATCTATAATATATTTTAAAACATACTCTCTTATGTATTTCGTGCATGATTTTATATCCGCAAAGCATAATAAAATAAATGTTGTAAATTTATTGAAATTTGAATAATATAAGATATTATATTGAAATGAAGTAGGTTTTCTTTTTTATATGAATACATTACTTGTGAATGGTGTTAAGTTATTGACGATCAAAATTTGAATATTAAAGTTTAAGTTATTGAGCATCAGTTTTGAATTATTTAAATGTTGTATATGTGAGCATCTTCATACGAACAATTTTATGTTTTCACCCTTAAGCATATATAAATATAGATGCATATATGGGCGGAATTACCATCCCCAGTATTTTAAAAAATAAGAAGAAGAAGACAATTACGCTAAGGCTGGTTTTTGGTCAAAATATGTAGTAGTGGTTTTTTTTGTTTTTTGTATTAATGAAGTGAAATTGGTATATTTTTCTTATGTTTGAGTCAATACCAATTTTGTACTTTTTGAAGCGAAAAGATTTTTGTTTCTTCTCATTTTTTTTTTTTGGAATAATAATATACAATTTATTCAAATATATTACGTAATTTACATTAAATACAAAAACATATAGTTTATTCTTGGTGGTTTTCTATGAATTCAATATCAATAACATTTTCAAAATGATGTTGAAGGGATCAAAATTTAATCGATTTCTAAAAATTTTCAAATGACACAAGAAAAACTTAATTCATTTGGAAAGTAAGTTAAAGAAGTGCTATATTTAGATTGTCTTAAAATTGTCTATATCCAGAGACTGTCTATATCTAGTGACTGATGTACATAATTGTATAAAAATGACAATTGGACTAGTAACTATATTTTAAACTGAACAGCTAACTTAATCAAAAATGTTTATAATAAATGAAAGATATATTTGATAGGCGTATCTCGAGCATCTGAAATACATTTATCGATATCTAATGATGGATGACAACTTTGACACTGTTGCATTCCTATGTAACAAAAAATTCGTATAAAATTGATTGCTTCAATTGAAGGAAAATTTTGTCAAAACAAAAATTGTTTATTTCTATAATTTGGAAAATATTTATTACAATAATGTGCTAGTATGTATTAAAGCAATTTAACACATTATGCAATTCTCTGCAAAAATAAGAAATTAATTAATGTCCCACTTTCTTACAGACACTTTTGGGTAACTCAACTGCAAATTTAAAAAGACTTCAAGTGCGCACATAAACATATAATAACTTACGAGTTTGTTAATTTAAGTAAATTTAAGGTAGACTCGTTAGTACAAAGTTTTATAGAAAACAAATAAAACTCTATTGTTTTTTTTTTGGAAAGCATTTAAAATATTTAGTTTTCTCTGAAAAACAAATATGATTTAATCTAAAATCGTTTCAGATCTCTTGTTTTGTTTTCTAACGTACACTTACTTGTAGTTTACGTTTAATTAACTATTGTGTGCTTCGAAACCATAAGCTCACTTAATTTATTAGAAACAAATCTAGACCCTAGATTACTATTGTCCAGCAGACTATGAGCATATGTCTCCAAAATCAATTAGAAAGCAAACTATCATAGTTTGCTTTTTAACATTTTTATTAATGCTTGTTTTCTTTAAAAAAATTACACGGGGCATATAATTATGCAATAAAATAATCAGTGAAAATTGTACAAAATATGGCAATAATAAAATATAGGTACAAATATTTAAACGAAATATTGTGGAAATTATTATAATACTGTTACAATTGCTCAAAAATGTATAAAAATCGGACAAAACTGAACTATAATTTTCGTTCTTAAACAAATATGTCTATAGAGTATATTTTCAAATACCAAGACGCACCCATCAGTGTCTGTTACTATTTCCCATACGTTTATAATCACTGTAATTATTTAATATCAGTTGATTTTATTTTGTGATGAAAAACGTATGAGACTCATATTATTTTTACAGAATTTAAATGTCGTGCTAACGGTGATTGTTCTTGTAAATATAAAATGAATGAAAATTAATTCAATTAATTTTTGTACAAAAATTTGTATAATTCCAAATTGAGATAGATTAATAAAATGTGAAATTTTAATGAACACTATAAATTTAATAATGTTTTTTTTATATTAGTGAATTGTCACTAAATAAAAAAAAAGAACCAATTATAAAATATATTGGGCCAAGGCCACTGGAAATAAAATATAGTGAATTATACATATGGTCAAGGCTCCGATCAGTCACGTTACACTCACACGCATAATTCGGCCAATATTTTGAAAAAAAAAACATGATTGCACAACATGAAGAACCCAAAGGCCTACATTTCGTGCACACAAAGTTTTTTTTTGTATCCCTGATGGTTTCGGAGCTATAAACGTTTAAAACCTTCAAACTCAGTTCGTAAATTTTGTAACGTGACAAGACACTTTTAAATGCTTATAGCTTCGAAACCATCAGAGATACAAAAAAAATATAACTTTGTATATATCAAATGTAGGCCTTGGGGATCTTTATATTGAGCGATCAGAAAATCATTAGGATTTTATGTTTTCTTTCACGATATTGCCCAAACTATGCGTGTGAATGTAACGTGACAGATCGAAGCCTCTTGACCATATGTTTATATGTGCGTTCATATGAAAATCTATTATTAATAATTAATGAAATAGGTAAACAATATGCAATTTACATAAACCTATTGTCAATTAAATTATTAATTAAAATCAATAGAAATACTTTATTATCAATCTCATAAGCCATATATAATTAATAGATTTATATTTGAAGCGAAATTATAATTCTCTGTCCATTGATTTTATATGTTCATTTTCTATTTCATTGTTTTTTTTAGAAATATATATTATGTATATTGTAAATTTCTATAAAATTAATTGCCAATTTTAAATCAAATAGAAATTCATAAACATAATTTTAATTTCAAAATAATTAATACCGTATACTTATGTAAAATGTTCAACAAATTTTATTATGTGAAAATTACAATTACGATATGATATAATTTTAACATAAAATTTCTATATTTAAAAAATCTTAATCAATAGATTTAATTAAATCTAAAACCATTATACAAAATTATAGACTACGCTACATTTTAAATAATTTATTTTCAATATCTAGTAAAGCAAGTAAGTAATATATACAGGATTTTTTCTATTTATTTATTTATTTATTTATTTTTTTAATAAAAACCATTTTAAAATTAGTTAAACTGAACATAAGTATAATCAACAAAACCACAAAATTCAATAATATAATTATTGTATGCGTGTCCACATAAATTAATTCATGTCACATGAAACAGAAATTAACACTTCACATTACAATTATATCTATATAGTATACATATACATATACTATAATGGGGTATTACATACTCGAGTATAATAGCCACAGACAAACACAGACATATGCACAGTATTTTTAATTTATCGGTAACTACATTTAATGATAATTAATAATTAAATAAATTTTCAAAATACATAAAATCACCTTTAAAATACCACGCAAACCACATATATCGTATGCAAAATCGAGACCTACTACCTACTAGCGGTAGGTAATAATAATATATATATATTTTATTAATAAAAACTAAAAACAAAAAAACCAACCCACAAAATACGTTTTGTACCTGCACAAACTTTTTGTATATATTATGAAATATGAAATTGCGCTGTAAGAGTATGCAATTAATACACAAAATGAACAGACTTTATGCAAAGTGTGCCCCCGGTGATTAATAATATTTAATAATATATATATTTTTCTTTTTATTTATTTATTTTTTGTTTTTGTTTTTGTTTTTTTTTTTTTTGCAAATTGTAAATGTGTTCACTGTTCAATGTATATAATAGTTATATATTTTTTGATCGCGACTAAACAATATTAATGAGTGGATTATTAATCAAAAAAAAATTGTTTTTCAATTCAAAAATAAATTTGCGCGCCGCTTATTTTATATGCAAATCAATTTCATTTTATACGAAAATAAATGATTCCTTAAGTGGTGCGTGGCTATGACTATGGTATCAATAAAACAATAAATATTGTAATTTTATGAAAATACGGTTTTTCTTCTTGTTTTTTTTTTTTTGTTTTTAAACAAACAAAAAAAAATAATTTACAAAAAACGTGTAAACATTAATAACTTACCCAATTTATTTGTGAACACAATTTTCAACACGTTTACGTTTCTTCTTTTCTTCTTTTCTTTTTTGATTTTCAGTTTTGTATTTTTATTTATTTTTTTTTTTTTTGTATTATTTCTTAAAACAGACACTTAACAATTTTATTTAAATTTATAATAGAAAACTCTTATTCAGTTATTTGTCAGGCTTCCGTTTTTTTTTTTTTTTTTTTTTTAAAGAAAAAAAAACACAAACAGACGAATTCTATTAAGTGTCGAAGACAACTGAACTTTCTTTACATTTTCTTTCCATTGTTATTGAAATACAAAAAAAAAAAATTGTCTATAATAATTTGTGAATTCGACTGTTTTTTGGAACGAACAAATAACGAATGAACGTCGCGGCGGCGTTTTACGTCTTGATATGCTTTCATAGCAAAAATTTCTTGGCAAATGCCACCCGCACCCCTTATAAAAAAAAAATAGTCGCATATACTAACTTTCATCTACATTCTACACAAAGCATACACATCCATACATACATACACAAATAATACACACATGATGTACTTTATGTCACAGAACAACATACCTATAATAAAAATAATAATACTTTTCTTAACCTAATATTTTTCATGTAAAATTGAAGAAAATATTTTTTTAAGTATTTTATCTCAAGACACCGTCGTCAATATACATTTTATACAATTCTACACACATACCTTTATACATTTACATATTTTCAATGGCTTTAGGTACTTATTTACCAAAAATATGCACGCAATATACGAGAAAAAAAAACAAAAAAAAAAAAAAGTGAAAATGAAAATATTTTAAAAATATTGATGTATTTTCTTTTTTATTGAGTTGAATGATTTATTTAGATATCATATTTTATATTATTCTTTGTATCATCGATAATATTTTCATATTTTATATTATTCTTTACATTTCATTAGGTGTATACAAAACAAAATAATAAAAGAGTAATTTTTTTTTTCAGTTCTAAAAAAATTATCATTCGAATAATGCGATCGACACTTATAAACTGAGATTTACATTATTATACATGTTGATGAAGAAACCGACTAAGGTGGTGGTTAAATAATTTGCAAAATGCCGCTTGTTTATTAAGAGCAGTAACATTCCACGACGACGGCGCTTCAAAAACAGGAGAAGCACGTGGTTGTTTCGGTTATGAATGCAATGTGTACAAAAACGAAGGGTAATTAATTCATTGAGAGAATCGCTTAAAAACCATCTCGCCCTCACTAAGTAGTAAACTGGTGTGTTGAAGAACACGCGTGAAAAATGATACCGAACCGAAGCTAATATGTATGAAAGAAAATGTTAAGGTATATCGTCTGAGTTTGATTGCAATTTGAATTGATTTTGTTTTTTTTTTTTTTTTTTTGTAATTATAATATTCGGTATCATAAAAAGGAATAGAAATGTAACTTTATTTTTTAGATTCAGTTTGTTTCTTAAGCTATTTTTTTTTTCAGCATTTATTAATATTGAACATTTCAAAAAGTTTAAAATATATTTAGATAATTTTGTTTCATAAATTTGATGAATTTGCACAAAAGAAAAAGCATGTGTAATGTGTGCTTTTAATTAAAAAAAAAACAAATTTTACCTTAATCAAAGGCTGTAAAAGGCCTAACTTAACTTAACTTAACTTAAGCCTAGTGCTACGACTAAATGAAGTGAAAACTGATACAAGAAATGTCAAATTTTACCGTTTTATTTTGTTATTTATTTCAGCGCCGCGATATTTTGAAATTTTTTAGAAGAGTTTTCACTTCATTCAGTCGTAGAATATTTAGCATTAAATGTTCCCCCGCTAGGGTTAAGAAATGTGATAATAAATGCAGTTTTTGAAGCGTTTTCCTCTTAAATTTAATTAAATTTAATTTAATCTAATATTTTTACTGTTTTTGTTGTTGTTGTTGAATTGATTTAATGAGCATTAAATAGCAGCCAAATGTTTAACAGTTTATTATTACATAATATTGAAATGCAATTATAAATGTCTTTCTTAAATGACCAAGAGCTTAAGCATATGTAATAACATAATGAAATATTCTTCTATTTTTAGCGTTTTATACAATTAATGTACATATATCGTATAAGGAAAATGTTTCGGCCAAACAACTGGAAATTATTCATTCGTAAACGTATTTCTTACATGCAAATAACTTGAGTGAGAATCAACAAATTAATATAATTTGAAGTCTCTCTTAAAACGAACTTAATGTTATTAAGTATAATAAAAAAAAAATACAAAAATAAATAAAAAACCGAACAACCATTTAATAAGTTCAAATTCAGTACTCGAACACAAATATACACATAAATTTCCACTATATTCTGAATATCTAACGTAGAAAAAAAAAACCCTTAAAAATTGAGAAAAAATTTATAGAAACCATCACACACTACTAAAAACTTCCATAAATCTAATTTGCATGTATGGGTGTATAGTTGTGTGTGTGTGTTCTGCTGTGAAAATATACCAAACCCCTGCCAAAACATTCTTGCTGATTTTATACTCTATTCCTATATTGAACATTGAATTTTCCTATAAATTTCGCTTGTCGTTTTTTTTTCTTCTTTTTTTTTTTTTGCTTTTTTTTATGTTTTAAATTAGCGCATGCCCAAAATGGCTGATTCGCATTTAACTTCATCACACCCTCATGGCATACAATTCAACCATCCTGTTTTATCCTTATATGAGAGTGCCTACTCCTCATGTTGCTATAGATTAATTCATATATTTTATTATATGGAAATGGATATATGTAAATAACGTAACGTACAATTTTAGTGTTAATTGAGAATGGTAGAAAATAACCTACCCAATTCATTTGATGGTGACGACTCTTTTATAAAACATTTGACTCATAAGCAAAGGATTGTTGGTTAATTTGTGTGTCGCCAGATAATAATACCGTGTGAAACTAGTCATTTTAATTTTTTTTTTTTTTATATATTTTTTTTTTTGTGAATTTCCCGGGAAACTTATTGTTTTCATATATATCCATATAGTTTTTTTTCTTCTGTTTAGTTCTTGATTAGAAAATATCAACCATTTTTTTTTTTTTTGTGTATTTCAAATATATTGTAAGTATTTGCGATGTGTGTAAGAGTAAGTGTATATATTTGAAATATATGTAATATTATTTACTTATCTATCTCTACCTAAGTATATGTACGTGCGACTATAAAAGCTTAAAAATAATATAATACGCATATCTATCTCTATATATTATAGATATAAAAAAAAAAAAAAAAAAAATATCAACAACTCAACGAGCAAATAGATGTATATATATAAATATATCTAAAAAAAAATCTATCCTTATAATAATATATAGAAAATACATATACCATATACCTTCTATCCGCGCATACTACACTTACTTTCAATTTGCATATATGATGTTTAGATATGGCAAATGGTATATGGCGTCCTCTTCTCTCTTTGTGTGTTGTATTAAAATATTTTTCTGTGCGCTGTGCGGATCAATAATAGATGATTGATAGAAAATTGTTGCAAATAAAATTGTATTTGTTAGCTATGCAGTGAAATTGGATTTTATGATATTTTGATAAGGAACTGACGTACGTAACACAAGATATTGGATTATATTGGTTTGGAATCTTAAATATATGACGGAAAATTGAAAATATATATTTTCCATTCTTTCGTTTTTCAATTTTTTTCTTCTATATTTTGTAATAACAAAAAAAAAAAAAAAGAAGCAAAAATATAATTTTTATATTGTCATTGTTCTTTATTGTAATAATATTTCATGTTTTCTACTTAATGTAATACGAATATTATTCTTTTTTTTTCTTTTACTTTTTTTTTTTATTTATGTTTGTAGCTTGTAGGTACTTACGTATATTGAATTGTAATATTAAGTTTTCTGAATATAAATTTTCCACTTTTTAATATTATTATTTTTCTTTTTTCTTTCACTTGTTACGATTTATAAAGTGGAGAAACGAATGAGAATGGATTTCTAATGCTGGTTAATGATATTAATGATTTCTTAAAGTATAGTTTCATAAGATATGATATTAAGTTTAAGACATATGAGCCAATGAGCAATATCCTTTATATTTATATTATCAATTAGCGTCTTTAGGTATATAATTAAGCATCGTTAAGATTACGAGGTAAGTTTTGTACAAGATTACATTATTAACAATAAATGTGATAATTAATATTTCAATTAATGAATAAATAATAATTCAAATGAAATCTAAATAGAAACAGCTTTTGCTAAACTTTAATTATTTAATACTAATTACATTTATTAATTGTTAGCTGACTTTCACATTAAATCACCATTTCTCTTAAATTAAACATAAATGGATTTCGAATATATCGGTGTTTCTTTATTTCAATTCTGTTCAAAACAATATTCGCCATATGCGAACTATTTCTTTTCATTAAATGGAAATAAAGACCCATGATTTAAATAAAATTAGTGTTTTACTTTTCTAATACTCTATATGAACAATTTTTGAATTGCTTCATTTTAATATTTCATTATAAATTATAACCCCGAAAACAAAATATTTTTTCTAACAAACAAAATGCATTTTAATCAAAGAGCATATTGTTAATTCTCCCGCCAGAAAAATCAATACCAATATGAAAACACCAGAAACACGTGGTTATTTCTCTAGCTAAATGAATGTAAAACATACTGACATATATAATTAAGTCTACGAGAGAAAAACCATCTCACCCCCGCACTAAGAACGCGCGAAAATAATAGAAGCATTTTTTTTTTTAAAGAAAACGTTAAGGTATGTTATCTGAGTTTGATTGGAATATAGCAATTTTATTTTTTTCTATCGATTTTGAACGTGTTTTAAAGTCATTGTATATATCAATATAATTTCTATTGATTTACACATTATATATAAAATGCAGGATATAGTTTTTTTTCTTCATTTTTGGAGAAAAAAAACAAAATTGAAAGCGCATAGCTTTTTAGAAAGTATATATTTTTTTTCAAAAATAGATTTGAACAAAAAAAAAAAAAAAAACAGAAATATCATTGATTGTAAATAATATTATATTTCACCTATTATTAAATGTTAAATTTTAGATATTTATATTGAGTTTACAAATAGTTTTAAATAAATTGTCGATTTAAAATTCAATTTACTTCTACATGATAACAATATAATTTACCAAACAGCTCTACTGATTGTTATATAAATTAGGTGTTTTTAAAAATATTTACTGATAATATTTTACTTTACTAAAATATAATTTAAAAACAAAATATCTAATATGTTTAAGTTTATGAAAAAATGTAATATGTATAAAGATTAAAATAAGAGTAAGAGGTAAGAGTAGCGATATAACGTATATTTGATATGTGCGAATATTCTGCAAAGTAGTCATCGTTTCAAAACAATAATATTGATACAAAATAAAAACACATTTAAAACCACAAAGCGGAAAATTATGACGTAAAATTTGACCTTTCAGGCTTCCTCTGTTTCTACAATAATTGTTAACAAACAGAACGAACTCTGCGAATAAATCTTACATGGACAAGTAGGAAAAAAAATTACTAGTATTTCAAAAAAAAAAACATAACGAAAAGAAACGTCTGTGATTATTATAATGTCAGGATGACTATTGTCCTAATAGAGTGTTTGGCGGAAGACGAGCATCCTAACGGTTCTGTCAAGCTACACCCCCATTTAGGAAAAACATGTGGTCAGACTGGGGAAAGTTTGTCGTTAGCCTGACAATATCCTATTGTCTGTGCTAAAAAAAAAGTCTAAAAACTGAAAATCTTTCTCATCAGTTTTGTTGAAACTATATCTATATGTTCACAATTTGAGTGTATGGTATTGTAATTATTACATTGCTATTTTAAAAATTACAACTATTCAATTCAGTTTATGGAATAAATTAACAACACCCATATTTTGTTTATTAAGTGGCCAAACTATGGGCTCGTGAATTTATTTCTAATACAAAATTATAGATAAAATAACATTGTAATTAAATGGTAACATATGCTTTTTAAATTGTATGAAATGCATAACATAAAAATAAAAATAAAAGAAGTAATATAACTTTATAAAGCAGCGTTATTATAGATTTGTATATTTAGTTGTGTTAAGTGTGTATAAATTATAAGTCATTAAATAAATGTGTATTGGAATGTAATTTGAAGAAAACACTAAACAAATATTTATTTAATATAATCTGTTTTAAGTTTTATATGGCATCCAGTAGCCAATTGCTAGTAATTATCTGACATAATGAGGCAAAAGGTTCATTTTATTGGTATTATTTTGTTTTTGTATGCAAAATGCTTATAAATGTAATTATAACACGCGAGTAAATATATTAATGGACTTTTTTTCTTCAATGTATTTTTTTTTCTTCTTTCTTTCATTCTTTTCACTGTTTGATATTCAAGTTTAATTTTCATCGCGCGAAGCAAAGCCGTTGTTGAAATGATCATATAATGCCGTTGGCAAAATATACCTAATGCTATTATTATTTATTAATTTGTTTAGCGTGTGTTCAGTTTAGAGATTTATATAATATTGAATAGAATATGTCTGTTGTACCACTGATTTATCAACATTGTAAGATATCTAATTCAGCAAGAGCTTGAAAAAAAAAACTACAAAATATTAAATTGATATTAGCAAGGAATTACTTGCTTACATTTAGACACAAATAAATTTGCAATTAAAAAATTAAAAAAAAAAATTTCCGAGCAAAATCGAACCAACATATTTACAATTATTAAAAACTTCTATTAACAAAAATAAATTTAATTGTATCTTATTTTATCTTTTTTTGTCACAGTGATTGATTCAAGTTCATAAGCATCAACCAAAATTCTAAGAAGAATCTGAAGTTTCGATATAGATTCAATTTCAATATAAAAAAAAATATATATACATATATTGATAAAATCGTGATACAAGATTACAAGTTCTTCAATGGTAAGAATTATACTTATAAAAAAAAAAGAAAGAATACTTTACTAAATGTAATTATATCCAACTGAGTTTCAGTTGTTTATAAATATATGTACAATTCCATTTAAAAATGAAATATGATTTGCATTTTCATAAAAAATTTATATGATATTTCACATACGCAATTTATAATTTCATTAAAAATACTTTCCATGCAATCGAAATTCTAGATACAAAAATTGATTGTAATTCAACAATTATTTAACATTTAGTTAGAACCTTTTTAACGGTAGGTAATTTTTCACCTATCTCTATTTACCTACCTGCAATTTACATACAGCTTCAAAATATAAATTGCAATATATTATACGATAGCACTACTAAAACTAGAATAGGTAACAGTGAATAAGAGAGAGATTTAAAATCAATTGACAAAAGAATATCATAAATCGAATCAAAGAAAATAAAAAAAATAAAAAAAAATTATATGAATGTAACAACCCTTTCTTCTTTTCACATTCAATCAAGCTGGTATTCAAATTTCTTGCATAATAAATTATATGCAAAATAACCGTTTTTCATTTTGGTACAATTTTTTTTTTTTTTTATTACTTTATACAGCTACCTACTTTTTCACAACATACACAATATGTAAAATGTATGAGAACAAAACTTCGGGGACAAACATGTCGATAAAAAAAAATAAAAAAAAATCACAATATCTAAAGGGTTAGTGACTTTTCTGTGACTTGCTTAGCTCCTGGTGTTTGGTTATTTTTATTTTAGTTAGTAAGTAAATATTTGACGTCGATGCGTACAGAAACGAGGCCAATCGAAGAATATTTTATTATATTGAAAAGAAAAAAAAAAAAAAAAAAGAAGAAAAAAACAGTATTTATTGTGCACACCTTTTCAATATTAAAGCCACGCAGGTAAGAAAAAAATATATTGGATAATCACACAATCAAAGGATGATGAAGAAACCACAGGTGTTTCACAACCCATTTTACGCATATTTGAGAATATTTATTTGCTTATTATTTTATTTTTTTTTTTTTTTTTTTATTTATTTTATGTTTTTACTTTATTGCTGTTTTGAATTAACGATTAGGTAATCTTAATCTAAAGGGTAGACCTGCAACAAAGATTACCATCTACAAAAAAGAAGGAAAAAAAAAACTTTTTTTTTTCTTTTAATTTTTAGGTTTTGAAAACAATTTAATTCGGGAATATTAAATTATATGGTTAGGCTATGTTATGTTTTGTTGTGGGCTAAGGCTAATCGAAGGCATATAATTTATTATCAATTAGTTTTTAATTTTGTTTTTTTTTTTATAATGAAACTACAGCGAAGTGAGTTGTTTTATTGGTATTTTGTTTTGAATTTTATGCCGAAACTACGAGACAGATATTTGCATCATTATGAACATTACGCTTATAAAACGAAATGAGAAATTATTATTAAATACTTATAGTATTATAATTGAAGGCCTTATTGCCAACTAATCTAATAATATTAATTGTTGCTACAATATATATAAATTTAAAAAAAAATGCTAGCAACTTTTATTTTTAGTTAAAATAGTTAGTAACAACCGGTACAAAAATATTCTCTCCACTTAATTTATTTTTCATCCGATGTCAGTGATATTGACATCCATTTAAATTAAAAAAAGATTCTTTATATTTTATAATAAACAAAAATTTTATCATAAAATAACAAATTTCATGGAAAAACGAGATTAAAAGACAAATTTAAGTGGTTTTCTTTTGGTAGATTTTTGTTACTCTAAATCTGGCTTAATATACTTACATATATATTATATATTAGGCTGTATCGAAAAACACATTTTTCAAATTTTCAAAAGCCGGAGTGAAATAATAATAAATTTTTTTCGATCACTTCGGAAAACTTATTAACAAAATTACTAATAATATCTCATATGAAATAACCAGAGAAACGGTACACACTTTTTTCAAAATCTGAAATTGGATCTTTACTTCCAGAGATAAATTGAAATTAGCCAATAACTAGCTAGAAATTGGTATTTTTATATAGCAGCGACCACAACGGGATGTGTCTGAAACTAATAGAACCATTATAAATGGATTCCTTAAGATCAATTTTTTTTTATATATCAACAGATTTTGTTTTTAAAATTTAAAAAGTGTTGAGTCGATATCTAAGAAATCGACCCCAAGGAATCCATTTATGCTCGTCCCACATATCTCGTACTAGGTATAAGCTTTTGCTTTTGATGATGGCATTTATGCTTTGGAGTCTGGATAGATCAAAATATGCAATTCAATTAAATACGCAAATTATTCGTAAGTATATAAAAACGAATTAACGAAAATTCAAAGAACATGCATCTTCATTCTTCACTCGATAAAACATAACAAAATCTCTTTCCGATTTTTAACTATGGATTAAAAGAACATGTAAAACTTGCAAATCACACTGAAAGTTGACCTACAGCGAAAAAATGCAGATAAGATTAAATATTTAAATTTAAACCAAAATTATTTCCTAATTTATTTACTTTTATTGTCACATATTATAGTATAGTATATAGTAGGGTGGAGCGAAAACCGAGTTTTGGCCTGATCAAACTTTATCCATGAAATTAGTTGGCCAATTCCGAAAAAAAAAAATTGAGATTTTTTTTTTGGAAAAAAGTTCAAACTCACGTGACACCATGAAGTTAATTGACCAATTGAGAAAAAAGTTAAAATTCAGGTGATACCAGGATTCCAAAGATTTATAACACAAAATTTGACTTTGAAGCCATTTCAGACAGCCAAGATGGCAGCCTAGAGCTTTATAATGTTAGGGAGTTGTAGAAAAGATTTTCATGATTCCAACGAACTATTGACTAGCCCAATCGGATCTAATCCTAACCCTTACGCACCTCAAGAAAGCCATAATGAAAAAAAATTGTTCAAAAATATGGCTTTCTTTAGGTGCGCAAAGGTTAGAAGTCGTTAATCTTGGGTCCAATTAGGCTATAGTCAATATTCGTTGGAATCATGAAACTCTTTTCTACAACCTCCTAACAATATAAAGCTCTACGCTGCAATCTTGGCTGGCTAAAATGGCTTCAAAGTAAAATTTTGTGTTATAAATCTTTGGAACCCTGGTATCATCTGAATTTTAACTTTTTTCTCAATTGGCCAATTAATTTCATGGTTAAAGTTTGATCATGCCCAAACTCGGTTTTAGATCGCTTTTTCGTTCCACCCTAGTATATAGTCTGTGTAGAAGCTTTAATCTATATAGCTTTAAAATGATAGGTAAATAATTGATACTATACAAGAAGACGGAACTAACATTTCTTAAGTTCTCAAGTCAAATTAATTCCAAGAAAAAAAAATAACCATTACTAACCTATACTAATTTTCGCTTGCAGCTCAAAAATGTTGCACGAAAACATTTTGAGCCCAAATTCAAGATTAGGGTTAATAGATTTTGGTTGTTTTAATCGTATTTACTTGTTTTTAATTTTTTAAAAAAAGTCAAAAAAGTCACCGGTAAGTAATTGGACTGTCCCGCTATAATTTTTGAAAAGTCCCAATTAATTCTTGCAGATTTGACGAGTCATACGTTTTTTTTTTCATTTTCAAACTTTATTTTTTTATCTATACTCATAAAATATACAGAAAAAATAAAAACAATTTCTTTTATTTATTTATCATAATAAGTATTTATTTTCTCATAATTTCTAAATACAAAAATAAAAATTGAAATTAAAATCATAAAAATGTTACTTGATTTCTAGCTAAAGTAATTAAAATCATAAAATTTGCTTCCACCAAAATTATAATTATGATAATATATTTTGTTTGTATTAACTCGCTTCTATATCTAACATTACGTTCTTCATAATGGTGTTTATAGGCAGGTATGCTGGATACAGTTACACATTTTCCAAGGAAGAAATATTTGCCTGTGTAATGTACTACCAGTGTCATCTATATGAAACTAGAAATATTTATTTTTTTGAGTCGGTAATTTTTATTTTCTGATTCCATTGATTTTTTTTTTTAAATAGAATATTTCAACGTACACATAATACGTATTATATGTGGATAAAAACGCAATGTAATGCGTAAAAAATAGGGGTTTGTTTAGTTTATCCCATTATGTAAATAAATTGTTATTCATTCAGGAATATATTAATTATTATTGGATGCTGAGGATTTTATATGTAATAGAAATAAAGATAAATGAACCAAAAATAATAGAAATAAATTATTATTATTATTAGTTTCGATGTGTAATTTACATAAGACTTTGATCTCTATTTCAAGACTTCAATTTCAACTGAAAATAAATACTTGCAAATAAATATTTTCAGCATTTACATTTTGATTGCTCTTAACTTTCTTCCTACTATTCAATTATATTATAAATAAAATTATTATTAAATAAATGGCCATACATATTATTTATCATAACATGTTAGATTATTACAGCATTCAATCATAATATGCAAAAACAACTATATGATTATACCATTGCATGTTACATTTGTACCTTTAGGTAAGTAAAAATTATTTTATTTATTATATTTACTTACAAGACGATAAAATAAAATGTCTTGTATAAATAAATATAGGTATGGTTAATATTATGAAGATACACATTACACACCTGCAGTCTAAGTTAACTATCTAAAAACCATTACCTGTGGAATTTTAAATGTCATTTTCTGATAAATGTTGAAACTATCTATATGTCTGTATATATATTTAAGTAAAATAATATAAATTTCAGTTAATCTTTGTATCACACTCTAATCCATTCTCTATATCTATTTATAAGATTTTATGATTTGTGCATATATGTAGATAAAATGCATATATGCAATTAACCACCATGAAACAGTTGCTTAATGCCAACCAACTCAACATTGTGTATAACATTTGTCATATAGTGAACATGTAATTTTAAATGCATTAAAAATTCAAATAATTATCTGGAATTTAATAAAAAAAATAAGAAAAGAAAAGAAAAATCATTTATTTGTACAAAATTCAATGTCAACGCTGGATGTTATCGTTGTCAGTTCATGTACAGGTTTATGTGCTGGATTTATTTTCAAATAGCGTTTAGGCTTGATACGGAAATGTATTGCACTAAGCGGTATATCTACCTTGTTTTTGTAAATTGATGGCTTAGCTATAGCCTTTGATAGTTAAATCCGATATTATTATCAATTTCATTGAGGTGATATTCATTTTTGAATCAAGTACATCAGTGAAGTAATTAAAATATTAATTATAAGAAAATTTATAATAACAGATAAGTCAATAATTTAAGACATATTCACTTAATATGAGAAAAAATCGCAAAAAATCCACTGATAAAATGATAAAACATTCAAGATAAACAGAAATTATTCAGGTACATTTTTATGATAAATTAATTAGCTATATATTTATAGTAGATTTGAAAATTCTCGAAAATAATAGCGTTTACAAATAGTTCTGACATTTATAATGAAAAAAAAAGAAACAAAAACAAATCAAAAACATTGAGCTTCCTTTATTGACGATACAATTAAAAAAAACGTGTTCTTAACATTGTCTCTATTTGCAAAAAAGAAAAAAAAATTAAATAGCTTTGACTACAGCCTGTGGCAATTTATTATTTAATTTATATTATTAGCATTTATAAAACGTTATTTCCATCAACAATTGTATAAAAATATTGGTACATAACTTAGTAAATAATTATTTTAATGAAATATTTAAATATTTATTTAAAATTATCTATATTTAATTGCATTTAATTCTTCTATTATTTTTATTAAATATTACATATTATGCATATATATTTATATTTGTATTCATCATCATCATCATCATCAATCTACAATCAAACACATTGAATGGTATATAAATATAAATAATAATAATATGTACTTTATTTTCAGAATATTTTAATATTCAATTCAATTTTAGTCTTAATCATTAAGTTGTTAGCAATTACAAAAATAATATAAGAATTAATAATAATAGTAATAATTATAATAATTATAATGCTAATAAATACCCAATATAATTTATATAAAACATTTATTAATTGGTTAAGTTTGTAGGTAGGCACCAATGTGCTTTTGCATTACATATATATTTTGTTTAAAATTGTCTTTAAATATAATTTGCATACTTAATTTTAATAATATGTGAAAAGTGTCACGAGTGACAAGAGTACAATTGAAAAAAAAATTATTGTATTATATACAACAGTCCAAAATGTAGAAAAATGTAATTACAGAAAAACACCCTAAACCATTTATTTGCTATATATGGACATTGGACAACAAAACAAGTAAATGTTGTAAAAAAAATTATTTAACTCTTGTTGAGTTGTGGTATTTAAAGAATCGAAAAACACCTTGCCATATATATATATATTTCAATTTCATTATTATGGTGTAAGTGACTACAAGGGTCATTATTTTTGTTATAACGTTATTTCTTTAGAATGAAAAAAAAAATATATATTAATAAAAAGAATAATTCCTTTTCAATTCGTAGCTATTTATTGCGCACAGTGCGCACAAAATAATAATGAAATAAGGACAATAATTGAATGCAAAGAAATAACGAGAATGACCACTGTTTGATATAAGATGGAAAAGTGTACATTGCATTTGCAGATATTGTAATAAATAGTTATTGCCACCAAAAGGTCTTTTTTTTCATTAATCATCTGTTAAAAATAATGAGAAATGTATTTATATTATATATGCGCAAGTATAAAAGAATAAGTGAGGCGCGGTAAGGCAAGCGTAGGTAGGTTGTACGGTATTATTTTATTACTGAGAATGTTAATTCTACAATATAACGTATATTACAAGATTGCGGTTATAGTTTTAGATCCTTCAATTTTAATTGTATATATTTTCAACTATTACACAGTGTATTAAGAATAATTGACATAGAGTTGAAAACATATCAGAACAGTCTGTGCGCGAGTGAAAAGCAAAATGGACCTCTCTATGTAGATTATTTCAACAAATTACAATTTAGGATTTTAAAACAATAAATTATGTATTCTAAAAATGTGAGTTGTCATAAATCAAAATTTTCTAATTATCTAAGAAAAACATTTCCCCTAAACATCATACCCCATAAAATCTTCCATCAAAAGTTTTGGTATATAATAAGCTTATAGTGTTTTACTTATTTTCGGAAACGTTTGGGGGAAATTTTCGTCTTTAAATATGGGTCAACATCATAATGCTCCACAAAAATGCTACTCTCCAAAAATAAGTGGAGGTAGATAATGGATAATTTTTCTGTGCCGCGTTTAGAAGAAAAATGAAAGTGATCAATTTGACCCACCCACACCGGATTCGTTACTAATGTTTAGGATAAGATTAGGGAATAGCAAGAATTTTAGCGCACTGATAATGTTGTTAAAATCACTTTATTTATAATTTACAATGTATCAGAACTAATCATTTTTAATATGAAAAATAATAACTTTTACTACATTTTTGAAAAATTTAAAAAAAAAATTTGAAAATAAATTATTTATTGATTTCGTAATTCTTTATTTTTATTTTTATTTTTTTTTGTTTTTGTGACTACTTTTATGTGGTCGAATATTGGTGGTCAATATACCAATAGATGCACCATTTTGTGTTCGATAAAATTTATAAGCTTATTAAGATTCGATCTGAATGTCAGTTGACTACTCTACGGATCCGAATTGAATTATGTGACCGAATTGAAATCAAAAGCAAAATATGTTAAAGATAATAAGAAGCTGTCCATCAATCCATTATGGTAGCTTCTGGTAGCTTGTTTTTTCTTAATCACACTTCCAATCACATGAAAATAATAAAAAGTGTAATTAGCAAGTTATTACTCATGTATAAATAATATTTTCATACAATCAAATTAAATTGACAAACACTCAAGATGTGATATATTTTATATTTTAATAACATTTTATAACAATTATTTTGCGCATTTATTTTATTATATTGCCCACGTTGCAGACGTATAAGTACTTACAGTTTTTTTTTGTTTTTATACTTTTTAAGATAAAATAGCGATAACGTCATTCACCCGAAATTTCTATAACTATGAGACGCAATCGTTACATAATTAACTGTAATTTATGAACTATAAATGGTCTTTGATCACGAACAAATTCATTACGTTAATGATGGCTTTATATATGTATAAGGTTTCTAGGTATTATTATAGCCAAAGCCGGCAAATAAATTATTATACGATTGCTGTGAGTCTACCAACTTAACTAAAAGTTTTTTTTTACAGGTATTATAATAAAAATAATTATTTGGGTGTACCTTTAAAACTACACAAGCTATGCCAGGTACCAACCAATATTTCAAACACATATCGCAGGTCGTTATATACGATTTATGACAGCAATTTATATTTTGATGAATTGCGTGTTGTATTTTGAACTTTTATTATATATATATATATTGATAATCAAAAATGTATTTCTCCATATAAGGGGCCAACCGATCGTAATATATGCACACAAGATTTTTGAAGATTTTTGAGCTCGGTCACGATTTATAACCAGAAATTCTTGTTTCAATCATTTGTAATACTAATGTGAATAAGTATATCAGAATGACGTTTGAAAAACAGCAAAAATTTCTTTCTGTAAATCTGTGTTTAAATGACGTTCAGGTGTTTAGTGTCTACATTGATGCGTTTATTTTTATATTTATGTATTTGCATAAGTATGTACTTATTTCAAATGTGAGTATTTTAGTTTTAAATCATATCAGATACCTACTTAATTAATTACCGCTGGATAAATAATATTTATTATATTATTAAATATGTGATATTTTTTGTTATTTTATTTTCAACAGTTTTTAATTTAGAATAAAAAAATATTTTTTCACATTTTGTATATTTTGTAACAAGCATAGAGGATACTTAAACTTTTTTTTTTTAGGTTTATATATCATTTATTTATTTTTGTGTTACAATTGTAATAACAAATTAATATTTTTATGTGT